>JAWWEW010000069.1:5449509-5473875 GCA_035583185.1 Anabacerthia variegaticeps
CCCCCCATCACGTGGCGGCGCCGCCGGGCTCAGCCAGGGCGGAGGCCGCGGCCGCTCCCGCTGCCCCCGCGCCCCGCTGAGCCCGGCCCGACCGACCCTTCCCTTCCTTCCCTTTCCTTTCCTCCCCTTCCCTCTTCCCTTCCCTTCCTCCCCTTCCCTTCCCCTCCGCCATGGCCGAGCCCGCCGCCGCCTCCTCGCTGCCCCGCGAGGTCCGCGAGCAGCTGGCCGAGCTGGAGCTGGAGCTCTCCGAAGGTGAGGGATGGGGTCCCACAGGGGTGGGATGTGGGATGTGGGATGGGATATGGGGTGGGGTGGGAGGGGAGCGGGTCCCACCGGGATCCGGCCCGGGGAGGGCCGGGGGTCTCTCCGTGAGGGCCGGGGAAGGGCCTGGGCTGAGGGCCCGGGGCGGGTGTGAGGGGGGGGACCCTCGGGGTGACCCCCGGGGGACCCCAAGAGTGGTCCTGGGACCCACAGAGTGATCCTGGGACCCACAGAGGACCCCCGGGGGACCCTCAGACTGGTCTTGGGACCCCCAGAGTGGTCCTGGGACCCACAGAGTGATCCCTGAGGGGCCCCCTGGGGACCCCCAGACAGGCCCTGGGACCCCCAGAGTGACCCCAAGGGGACACCCGGCGAAACCCCCAGACTGACCCTGGGACTCACAGACAGGTCCTGGGACCCCCAGAATGATTCTGGGACCCCCAGACAGGCCCCGGGACCCGCACACTGACCCTGGGACCCCAAGAGGACACCAGGGGGACCCCCAAACTGGTCTTGGGACCCCCAGACAGGCCTTGGGACCCCCAGAGTGACCCCAAGGGGACACCCGGGGAACCCCCAGAGTGATCCTGGGACCCCCCGACTGACCCCAGGGGGACTGCCAGACTGGTCTTGGGACCCCCAGAGTGACCCCAAGGGGACCCCCAGACCGACCCCTGACAGCCCCCTTTCTGGGGGTCCCTCGGGTGGGTTTTCCCCCCTTCCAGAGGGTCCCTCGGGTGGGTTTCCCCCCTTTTTGGGGTCCCTCGGGTGGGTTTCCCCCCTTTTTGGGGTCCCTCGGGTGGGTTTTCCCCCCTTTCAGGGTCTCCCGACCAGGAGGGACCCCTGGACGGGCAATTCTGGCCCGGGGGAGCCGCAGCAACTTCGGGCAGTCACAAAGCAAAGACAAACCCCGTGTTCTTCCCACTTCGTGAATAAGTTCTTTTTGCCATAACCCGTTTCGGGCCATGCGCTTCTCTTTTTTTTGGGTTTGGTTGGTTTTTTTGGTGTTATTTCCTTCTTGTATTTTTTTGCATGGGTTTGTCTTTGTTTCCCAGCGTTTAAAAGGCTGCTCTCGGTGCAGCTTTTGTTGTGTCTCCCTTGCGGGATGGGGCTCAGGGGAGGGGAGGTTGCAGAGCAGGTAGCTCGGATTTATTTGCATATCTTTAATTTCCCTCCCCTCTGTCAGGGCATGGAGCTCGGTGCCAAAATCGGTGGCTTCTCAGGAGGGTTCATTCCATGGCTGGGGTAATCAAGGAGTCAGAATATCCTGAGCGGGAAGGGACCCTACAAAGCATCATCACTGTCTCTGTTAGTGTTAAAAATTAAGGAAACCCACTTTGCAGGAGCATCTTGCTTTGCTCTGTTCTTCCCAGAGCCCCATAAAAGAGCTTTATTCACCCTCTGGAGATGAGGAATTCACTCGTGGAGCTGCCCACGCTGGCTTGGGAGCTTTTCCAGCTGAAAAGGCCATGGCACTGCCCTCCCAACCCAGCCTGGCTGCAGTTCCACCCTCCATGGTACCAGCCTGGGGGTTGTGGGGTGTTTTCCAGCTAGACCTTCAGCAAACATTTGACCAGGGTGATAAAGTATCTGGTGTTTGGTTTGGGCGCTCTGTGATAGCAGGGAATTGAGGAACAAGCCCTGGTGTTGCTCAGAATGTAACATTAAACAGGGGGGTTGTGTTTTTTTTTAAAGGATTGGCTGAAGGTTTGAAATGTTTGCTTGGATTTTCTGGAGTTTGGTTGTTGTGGCTCTGGGAGCCCGTTTGGGTCTGACCCTGTGGTGGATGGTGCTGCAAAAGTGCAAATAAATGAGCTGCACTGGCCATGACATCCCACTAATCTTTAACGAGCCTCTCAAATACCTTCAACTTGGGTGCTACAGAGGGAAGTTTTGTGGGTTGTGTGAGTAATTCTCTGAATATTAAACCCACTGCCCCTCTGTGGCTTTAATACTCGGATTTCTTAATGTTTGTGTCCAGGATTTGTCTGTGCACATCACTTTTTCTGTCAGGAAAACGCCGTGGGGTCCAAAGGGGTTTGGGTATCTCGGGAACACATTTCAGGGGATGTTGGTGCTGAGATAACTGAGGCCTGACCTGGCAAGAGGAGTGAGGTAATGTCATTGTGGAGTTCTTGAAAAACACGCCCTAGTTGGAGGCTTAAGCTGGGGGATTTGGAGGCCTGAGTGTGCTTTGTTGAGCTGATACAACCAGGGGCTGTTGACAGTAAACAATCTTGAATAGAAGCATTTTAGTAAAAATGGCACCAGGGCTCCCGGAGTAACTGCTCAGTTGTTGCTGGATAAGAACACTTGATCCCTTTTTTTCCCACCCCCTTGTTGGAGCTCTGTTTGTCTCTGGGCCTGGCTGGGGGCTGTGTGAGTGTTTCTGGCAGGGTTTTTGGGGTGGGAACACCTCGGTTTTGGGAGAGGAGGGGACCTGCAGCTGCAGGGAGCAGCGTGGGGGCCCTGCCAGCAGGAGCTGGAGGTGGCTCTGTCCCTGAGGAAGAACCTGGCTCCAGGTGCAGGGAATGCTGCCTGCTGTGTGCTGAGCCTTGCAGAGTTTTCTGCAGGGCTGTGCTCCTGAGGACCACCAGAGAGGTGAGAATTTATCCCAAAACAGGGGGAAACACAGTATTAAAAACCTTATCTGGCGTGGTGCTGGTGGAGGTGCTGCATCAGCAAGCAGGATGCAAAGTGGAGCAGGATTAGGGTAATGTATGCTGGAAATAGAAATCAGAGTTTGCTGTGATGAGCCATGAGACTTCCTTGAGGAACAATCTGTGCAGGCAGAGCAACAGAACTAATTATACCCCCAGATTAGTCCTTGTGGTCAGTGTGGAGGTAACAGTCCTGAGTCCATTGGAAATGTTGAGTGGAGGAGTGGGACGTGGTTCAGGAAACACTGATTGTTCAGGAATTGCATCTTATCGTGAGTGTTGGGCCTCAGAGGTGGGTTTGATCCAAACTCTTTTATTTCTAAGTGTGCACAAGAACTCAGTTGTCTCCTGTCAGTGTGAAGAACATTCTGCCCAAATCTGAAGTTGCAGAGACCTCCCATTCCCTCCCAGAGGGATCAGAGTCACTGCCTCTGAGTGAGAGTGTTCAAGTGACAATAACTGTGTATCAGCTGAGAATTGGGTCATGGAGCTGTGGGAAACCTGGAACCTGCTCATTACTCATGTTTTCCTTCTTTTCTCACTTTTGGGATATTTTTCTTTCTAATGCTTTTCTTCATCTGTCAGTAACACCCACATTGTGCATCTCTAATGATGGGAAGGGCTGTCTTTGCATTTCCATTTGCATCTGCTTCTGTTTCATGAGTGAGAGTGCCAGGGATGTGAACTTTGGAGGAGACTTTCCCCCCTCTTCACGTGTCTGTGGGTGCAGGAGCTCAGTCTCACACCTCTGGGCTGAGCTGCAGGGAAGGTGACTTTGGATCCAGCACAGGATGCTGGTCCTTGGAATGCTCTCTGTGTGTGCTGAGGGCTCACAGAACGGGGTCAGTGTCTGAATCCATCCCACAGTCAGTGGGAAATGTTAATATCAGACCCCTTCAGCACTCACCTTGGGGGTGTCTGGGTGCTCTGACACTTTGGGGTGGCACTTGGAGTCTTTCCTCTCATGTCAGCCTCATCCCAGCCATTAATGGAGCTGGGAAACTCTGGAATGTCCACATTCATAGGCTCTAATTAAGCACCATCAGAGGATTTGTTCCTTACAGGGCACGTTACACGCCTGGTGTGCTGCCTGTGTGGGGAAGGGTGTTCTTGTGGAGGTGTGGGAGCTCTGGCAGGGACAGCAGGACAGAGGACAGCAGGGACAGCAGGGCAACAGGACACAGGACAACAGGACAACAGGAGAGCAGGACACAGGACAACAGGACAGAGGACATCAGGGACAACAGGACAGCAGGACACAGGACAGCAGGACACAGAACAGCAGCACAGCTACCTCCCAGGCCCCACTGCAGGACTCAATTGGCTCTGCAAGGGTTGAACACCCCCACAAAGAGCTTGTTGGGCTGCTGGGGTTGTTTTCCTGTGGTTTCTGCCTTGCCTGGTGTTTTTAACCAGTAAAGGGGTGGCACTGGAGTGAACTCCAGCTCTGGATGGGCAGGCAGGGGCAGGGGAGCTCCACCTTGGAGTGACAGGAGCTCCTGTGAGCAGCTCAGGTGTCCCTGCAGTCCCTTTTCTCTAGCAGGTTGCAGGTCCTTCCTCCTGCCTGTGGGCAGCAGGGGCTGTTCCTGTTTACTTTTCTGGTCCAACACACGTTTGCTGCCTGGTTTGTGGTTCTCTGAGGGTGTTCCTGTGGCTGCACCTGGGTTGCTTCCTCTGGTTCCTCTGTCTCTCGTGGGCACCAGGGCTGTGTGTGCAGAGCAGAGCTCTGTGTGCAGGGGGGTCCAGGGGCAGCAGGGATGGGTGGGATGGGTGGAAAAAGGAGCATCAGCAAAACGGTGGAAACCCAGGACTGAAGGGCAGCCAACTGGGATAAACCTTACTGGAAGAAAACATGTTGACTCAAGCAAGTGGGTAGAGGCTTTTATTTTGTTTGGCTGGAGAGTTTCCTCTGGAATCAGGGCATTTGTGTGATCCCTCAGAAATTGTGTGTCTCGGTTTGCAATCTCTGATTGCCAGGCGCCTGTCAAAGGAGGTGAGGGCCTTTTTTATAGATTAGGCAGCTGAGGCACAGAATTTAAATTACAGAGTCAAGGTAAGTAATTGTCTGAGCAGGACTGGCTTGTGCTGAGTGAGCAGAAAGGTTTCACTGGAGCTGCTTCCCCCACTCAGAGGGGAACTGTGGGCAAAGCACGGAAGAGGTTGAAGAAGAGCTTTATAAAGACGAGCAGGTTGGATCTGATCCTCCTGGAGCTGTAACAGGACTTGCAGGTGGTTTTTGTGCATTTATGCAGCATCTCACCCACAAGTCTTGCATTAGGCAAAACCAGCACTGGGAAAGCTTTTATGTTGCTTCCTTAATTTCCCTGCAGGAGTGAGAGAGGATGGGTCCCAAATCTGCTGAGAGATCTGTGTCTCTGGACACTGAGAGCTCTGGAATCCCCAAAACCCCTCTGGAGCCTGTCAGAGGGAACTGGCTGTGCTCATCCAGGGATCTTCCTCCCAGCCTTGCTTGGCTCTACAAAGATCCTGATAAGGATCCTTCCTCTGCCTTCCCTGCAGATGAAATTGTATTTTTTGAAGCCTTACAAGCCCAGGAAAAAGTGATGCAAGCGTGGAGCACATGGGCTTTGTGCAATGTCTGTGTCACAGGAAGAGGAAATCCAGCCCAGCAAAGCACCAGGTCCCCAGAGCAGCAAACAGAAGGTCCCCAGGATGGTCACAGACTCCTGCCCTGCACATGATCAAAGCACAATGAGAGAAGTGATTAATGGCTTGGAGAGAGGGAGTTAAACACAAATACTGGAAGAAGTATTTTGGCTACTGTGAGTGGGAGTCGGGTTTGCTGTTGGTGCATGATTGAAGCATGTGAACATGGGGAAGAGGAGGAAGGGTTTGGAGCATCCAGGCTGGAAGAATAAAGGATAACCAGGAGAGTTAAGGCATGTGCATATTTTCGTGTTGTCCCTTTTAGGCTTAGGAAATGAGGAGCGAGTTTGGGGCTATTTTTAAAAGCTGCAGCCCTGACCCTTTGCCTTGGGGAGAGGAGGAAATTAGAGGCTTTAAAGGGAGTCCTCCACCTCCTCCCTGGTCGCTCCTCTGAGGCTTTGCAGGACTTAGAACCAGTTCCCTCAGCTGGGTGGAGGGGACATCTGCTAGCAATGAACCCCAGTTTGTCTTCTGACTCCCAGTGTTTCTGGGCTGGGTGATATTGGCCATTTCCCTGGATCCTGAGGCTGGGAATGCTCCCCAGCCCTGCTGGTGTGGACTGTGCCGTGCTGTCCTACATAACCCGTGCTCGGCTTGCTATTTTGAATTCTGTAGCATGAAATATTGAGCAGCAGATGTGATGGGTGGCAGAGAGGCTGCACAGAGCCTGCTGCTGCCCTTCCCAACCCTGGGCAATCCCTGGAGCTCCACAGGGCAGTGCCCATGGAGCACCCCACGAGCTCCTGCTCTGCTGGGGCTGTGGGGGAAAGGGGTGATGGTTCCTTCCTGACTCCCTCTCTGTGATGAGTGTTTGTCTGGGAGGTCTCTGCTCGCTGGATTTATCGTGTTTATTCAGTGGCAAGTGTCAGGAGCCAAGGAGTGAACTCATGGGGAGCATTCCCAAGGGATGGACAGGAGCTGGAGAGTTCCTGTTTGCCTTTCTCTCCAAGACAATGTGCAGATAATTTCTCAGGATGGTTCACTTTAAACCGCGTGTCTCGGTTATAAAAAGCATTTCCTGAATTTCTCAGTGAGTTGCTCAGTTGCTTTTTAGACCTGGATCCATAGAGAGAGGAAGGGAAGAATTCCTCTGTTGAGGCTGATTCAGTCCAAAAGTTTTTGGAGAGCTTGTGAAATCAGGGAAGAATCATCAGGCCGGGATGTCTCGTTGTATTAATTAGAACGGAAGGCTCTTCACGTTTGCAGCGTGTGTGAGGAAACAGTGATTTATGGCTGGGGGATGCTCTCCTGGCAGCAGCATTCCATCTGCTGCATGGCTTTTCCCATTGGATTGTGGTGAAAAGTCTGGGGAAGAGCCTCAGACCTGCGTTTTCCATCCCGGATCGTGTGCTGGGTTGTTGCTCTCGCTGGTGTTTGGAGTAAATGCCTGTTCCCATCAGCTCGTGTTCTTGTCCAGCTTCAAAGCTGAGAGTTTGGGAAGCACCACTTGGAGTAAACACAGGCAGGACGTTGGTTTGGGTTACCCTGGGTTTGTACCAAAGATAGCAGTGTAATGGTAACTTGACTTCCCTCACTGTGAGCAAACACCTTGTTTTATTTAGTGTAACTTCAGCTGATTAAATGGAAAAAAAACCCATCGAGTTTTAGCACTTCTCTAAACATAAACTTTCACTGATTCTCGTTGACCTGAGAACTGCTGATGCAAACTGGGTCTCCTGGCCTCTGGATTCCACAGGGCTGGGAGCCCCCAGAGCCCACAGGGCATCCATTAATCCCCTTGGTGAGCCCGGGATGCAGTTCCTGCCTGAGCGATCCACGCCGGAGCCTCTCGGAATTGTTCCCCAGCAGTCAGGCAACCTGCTTTCCCCAGCTCCATGTCCCTAGGGAGCAAAAACAACCAGGAGAATTGTATCCCTGCCTGATAAAATTAGGTCTTCTGTAATCTGCCTCGGAACAGCCGGATGGCTGGCTGCCTTGAAAAACATATGTTTTAATGCAGGAATAATGCATTCCATTCGGGATGGCCGTAGCCGTGGGAGCTGCGTGGCCCAGCTTTGCCTCTGGGATCAGGGCTAATGGGGAAGTGCAGTGGTGGAAAAGAATTGGTAGGCATGTTTGTCCTGCCTTTTTGCTCCTAGGAAGGGTATTGTTCCTGTGGCTGGGTCCTAAAGGAGTTGGAAAACTAAGCCTTGTGTTGGAGATCAAGTGTTGAAACTGCAGAGAGGTGAAGTCAGGGCCTGTATTCCTGGATTTTGGCTCACTGCAGTGGACAAGTGACTTGGGAAGAGCAGGAGCATTGGTGCTCCTCTCACACAGGGTTAGAATTCATTTCTCTGAGAGCAGCACAGGTAACCTGGGGAGAAAGTTCTGCTTTATCTCTCCACTCCTGCAGAGAGGGAAATACCAGAGGGAAGAGACCTGATGTTGCTCCTCCTTTCCATGGGAAGGGACCTGATAGAACTCCCTTTTCCATGGGAAGGGACCTGATAGAGCTCCCTTTTCCAGAGGGAAGGGACCTGATAGAGCTCCCTTTTCCAGAGGGAAGGGACCTGATAGAGCTCCCCTTTCCATGGGAAGGGACCTGATAGAGCTCCCCTTTCCATGGGAAGGGACCTGATAGAGCTCTCCTTTTCCAGAGGGAAGGGACCTGCCAGAGCTCCCTTTTCCAGAGGGAAGGCAGTGCTGTCCCTGCAGCCACACATCTCCTGGTGCACACAGATCCCTCTGTTCCCTTGGGAATCCACTGGCACATGGCACTTCCCCCTCCTCCTTCCAAGTGGAGGCTCCCAACAAGCATCTTCCCACTCCTGATTTCCCACGTGAGCCACGGCCACAGTGGCCACCAGGGTGGACTGTGGGTGGCTGGGGGGTGTGGGAAGGGGTGGCCAGTTGTGTGTGGGACCAGCCATGGGGGATTGTGGAAGGGCTGGGTTTGGAATATGCAGGGAAGGGTGTGATTGAAGAGGGCCAGCACAGCAGGGACACGAGGAGCCCTGCCAGTGTGGGCACCTTGGCTGGCAGTGCCATGCTTTGCTCCACCACGTGTCCCTCTGAGGTGGTTCCTTTGCCTGGTGTTGTGTCCCCATGGCTGCCATTCCCTGGAATTAGGATTAGGAGTGTGCCCTTCCCTGGCAGCTGAGCCCAGAGAGGAGCTGAGCAGCCAAAAGGAACCCTGAGCAGGGCAAGGGAGAGCTGAGAGCTGGCCAGGGTCACTCCAGGCCTGGGGGGAGGAAGGGAGTGCTGGCCCTGCTGACATTCCTGCTCACAATGTGCATTGTCACCAGGAGAAGGAGAATTCCTCCCAGGAGCTGGGAAGTGACACGGCAGATTCCAGGCTGTGATGGAGAGTCAGGTGATCAGAGCAGGAGATAAAAGTGCCTGATCCTCAGTGGTTCTGGGAGAGAATAAACAGACCTGCAGCTTATTAAACTGGGCTGCCTTTCCCCCCTCCCTTAATTGAATACAAGCGGAAAATGCCGATTAAAGGTGTTCCAGTTCTGGCTCCAGGAGCTCCTGGCGTGTCCCGGGGGTGGTTGGAGCGAGGTCCTGGTGTGGGAGCTGGGCTGGGAGGGGTGCCTGGATGAATTCACCCCCGGTGGCTCCAGGCTGGAGCAGAGCCTGGGTGCTCCATGTGTGTCCTCCAGAGCTGCATCCTGGTTTTCCTGACAGAGCCTTGGCAAGCAGGGCTGGCTCTCACCTCCTCCTCCTCCTCCTCCTCCTCAGCTCAGGCACCACTGGAGCCATGGACTTTGCCAAACCAGAGAGGGCACTTGGGGGAAAACTTTTAGGAAGCTTTAAAAAATAACACCGCTTTTTTTTTTGTTGTTCCAGGAGCAGTGAGAGAATTCGTAGGTAACCAAATTGTTCATTATTTTGTGACTTTTTTTAGGCTTTTGTGGCAGTCCTGCTGAATTTGAGACTGGAGTCTCTTGTGCTGCAAAAGGGAGGTCTCAGAGTGGCCAAGGGCTCGTGTCGATGTTTTGAGAGACTGAGACCAGTGTTTATTCTTAGGGCAGAACCTTCAAGTGATCCCTTGTGGATTAAAAGCAAAAAAAGAACAATCCTTATTGTAATGGGAGTGAACCCCCCCCCCATTCTTACACAATTTGGGATTGGAAGCTGCCAGTGGAAAGGGGGAAGTCTCGTTATTTTGAGTTGCCAGGCAGGAAGGGGAGATGCAGAGGGCTGGGGCGGGGACTGGGTCCCATCCAGGGGCCATCAGAGCTGGGGACACTCCGTGGCCGAGGGCACATTGTGCCCTTTGCAGGCTGGGCCCCTGGAGCCCTGGGAACTGGCATGGTCAGGCATGAGGCTGATGGCAAGGTCTGGGGGAACATGGTATAAACCCACTGCACCTGTGGAATTTCTCCTCTCTGCCTTGAGGCCTCCTTGAAAATAGCCTGAATCTAAAAAGTCCTGTGGTGCAGAAAAAAGTCAATTATTGAGTCCCAAATAGGGAGAATCGAGGATGAAGGCGAAGCAAATGAGTCAGATATAAATAATCCTCTTATGTCTTGGCTGCAGCCACACCTGGAAACCTTGAGCAAACATTTCTGTGTAGTTATTCCCCTGTTTGAGACACTTTACTTGTTAAGTCCTGTTTTAAAATTGCAGCATGTCAAAATTGTGTAGGGCCAGTCACCATTACCATGAAAGCCTTGGGAATGTTGTTGCAGCCACTGTGACCAGGAGCACGGAGGCCTGAGCTGGAACACGGTTCATTTGCTCTGATATTTCCCCCAAATCACAAAAATCCATAACCCTGGAGCCAGGGTTGCCTTGGAAGGCTTTCAAGGCAATTCTTTTTTGCAGTAGGCCTTTAAAAAAATGTCTGGCTGGAAGAGCAAACAGGAAGATGTAATTACCCTTTGCCTTTTGTGTGTCCAGTGCTCCTTCATTGGACAGAGCTTTGGTGAAACACTTTCAGAAGGAGCTGCTTGGAGCTGTAAGGAAAAGCACTGGAACCAAACAAAGCCATTTTTCCAGGTGTGACTTAAAAAAGACAATTTGGACCCTTTTCCTCCCTCCCTCCTCTGATTGCAACTCCTCTAAAGGGGTTCCTGGAGTCTCCTGTGCTGCTCATTCCAAGGGGCTCGTACCAGAGGTCAGGGTTTGGATTTTGGTTCTTGTCCAAGCACATTCCACTTGCTTTGCCTTGTTCTCCTGCCTGCTCTCCTTTGGGCTTTCTCCTGGGAAATGGATCCTCTGACTCAGGAGAGCTGTAGAGATGTGTCCTACACATCCTTCCCTGCACTGATCCCATCCCTGCAGTGATCTGATTCCTGCAGTGATCCCATTCCTGTAGTGATCTGATTCCTGCAATGATTGATCCCATCCCTGCACTGATCCCATCCCTGCAGTGATCCCATCCCTGCAGTGATCCCATCCCTGCAGTGATCCCTTCCCTGCAGTGATTGATCCCACCCCTGCAGTGATCCCATCCCTGCAGTGATCTGATTCCTGCAATGATTGATCCCACCCCTGCAGTGATCCCACCCCTGCAGTGATCCCGTTCCTGCAGTGATTGATCCCATCCCTGCACTGATCCCATCCCTGCACTGATCCCATTCCTGCAGTGATCCCATCCCTGCACTGATCCCTTCCCTGCACTGATCCCGTTCCTGCAGTGATCCCGTTCCTGCAGTGATCCCGTTCCTGCAGTGATTGATCCATCCCTGCACTGATCCCATTCCTGCACTGATCCCATTCCTGCAGTGATTCCACCCCCTCAGTGATCCTTCCCTGCAGTTGTCCTTTCCAATTATCCTGTGGAATGGGGAGGTGATTTCTGCTGTTGAGCCCTATGGGAAGAGCCAAATGGAAATCCAGGTTTGTGTCCTGGGGGCTCTCAGGGGTGTCTTTATGGAGCTTCACACTCATCCATGTGGAGTTTGCAGCAAAGGTGACTCTTCTGAGCTTCCAGAGATTTGGACTCAACAAAGCAACAAGGGATAAGGAGCAAGGCATGTGATGGTGATGGAAGTTCTGCAGGATGCCAGAACTTGGCTTCTTCTCCTAGGACAGTAATTCCTTGTTCTGTTCTTGTTTGAAATGAGGGAACACCTTCCTGGGAGCAGTGTGAACACAGAGGCAAATTCCTTTTCCAGAGAGACACACGAGGATAAAGGGAAAGGCTTGGCTGGAGAACTGGGGGAGGAGCAAATAGGAGAGTCGAGTTTGGCTCCTGGTTCTGGAGGATCTGGGAGCTCCTGCCCTGCAGTGACAGCCCCAGGGCTGAGGAGCTCACAGGAATTCCCAGTGTTGCTGTGGAATCCTTGACACCCTGAGAGGAGCCTGTGACACAGTCCAAGGAAGGGACAAGGAAAGGCACCAGTGAAGTGAGGAGATGTCAGAGCTGGTTTCTCTGTAGTTCTATCAAGAGCAATTAGTGCAGGAAGGCATCTCTTTCCTGTGATTGAAGAGTGACAAGAAGTCCCCAGGAGTTACTGCCACACTGGGATTAGCTGGCAGTCCTTGGATCCTTTCCACCTTTTAAAGGGATTGTTTGAAGCTGCTGCCTGGATTCCTCCTTGCAAGGTGCATTTCTGCTCCTTCAGCACATCCTGCCCAAGCAGTTGCAGACAGATCTGTGTCTCAACTCACTAAACCAGTTAATGGTGCAGCCTTGAACACACTTTGCTGCCTCCCTGGGACGTGGTGGGAGGTGTGGACTGTGGACTGGGGTTTGCTGTGCTCTCCTTCCCCTCTGCCTGTGCCTGCTGTGAATTCCCAGTGTTATCTGGGGATGGGGGAGCATCTGAAGGGGGAGGAGGCCAGGACAAAGTGCCAAGTGCTGCCAGCCTTTCTTATAGACTGGAGGAAACCTGTGCCCATTTGGACACGGGAGCAGCCCCAGGGCCTTTCTGGGCCTCTCTGGGAAGGAGGTGGAAGTGATGGCACAGGCTCTGTTAGCTCCTGGATCCAGCCAGGGTTTGAATTCCAAACTCCCTTGCTGAATTCTCAGGATTTTCCTCCCGTGGCTCTGTCAGGAGAGCCCTGATCCCACCTCCTGAAGCAGAACTGAGGGAAGGTCTGAGCTGGTGGGTGATTTTTGGCTCTTGTGGCAGGGTCCCCAGGACACAGCTCTGTCTGTCAGTGCAGCAGGTGATTTTGGGAGGCATTTCTGGGCCAGGGCTTTTTTTGTTCCTTTTTTTGGAGCTTTTACCATGAAATACTCAGTCCTACCTCGTGGTCGTGGATTTCCATGGAAATGGGGGCCCCCCACGTGTGACTTGGGGGGCTCAGGAGGAAGTTTGTAGTGTCTCCCTCCAGCAGGATTGGGGCTGGAGGGAACAGCCCCCCAGAGTTTCCTGGAGAGGTCTGAGGTGCCACAGCCTGCAGGGCTTTTCCTGGGTGCTCCAGGTTGGCTGTCACTGAGGTCCATGTGGGGTTTGGTGGGAACATCTCAGCTGGGATTCCTGGAGGAACTGATTTCCTTTCTGCATTTTTCATGCAGTTCTGTGTTGTGCTTCCAGTGCTAGAGAAGAAACAGTCCTGTTGTGCAAGGCAGGTTGGAGAGAAGTGGTTGTTTGACTTCCCAACCATCATCATTTCCCTTGGGAGCCTGTTACGTAGCGTGGCCCCAATTTTACTCCTCTGAAACATCTGGAGTCAGCAGAGAAGTCCTGGAGAACAAACTGGAGGGCAGTGATCCAACCCATGGCCACAGTGCTCCTTTCTCAGAAGGTTTTGCTTAATTGCAAGTTTTCTATTTGGATGTTAATCCTTTGCTTTCTCTTTCTTGGCAGAATATCTCATTAAATTATTACTGTCACCACGTCCTTGGCCCTTCCTGCCCCTCCACCCCTCACCTGGGCTGTCACTGCTGCTCTGCTCTGCTCTTTGGAGCTGCAGGCAAAGCCTGCTGTGAATCTCAGATTTTAGCCAGCAGATAGGAGCATCTCCCTGGTCATATTACTCCATTGACACCCTGCTTTTATAAACAGGGCAGTGTTCTGGGGATGTTTGGGATCCAGTGCTTCTGGCTCCATTAGGCACAGGAACAGATGGTTCCTGTCCAAGTAGTTTTGATGTTGTCTTTTTCAGCAGGAACCAAAGGGAATGTTGAATTCTCTCCTCCCTGGTGAGCCTGGGAAGGTCACACAGGCTATGCTGGAGGATCTTGTGTTCAAGTGAGGGGGTGAGACCAAGGAGGAAGTAAAGTAATACCTGGAATCACAGAAATGGTTTTGGTTTGGGCTGGAAGGACCTTAAACCTCATCCAGTGCCACCCTTGCCATGGGCAGGGGCACCTTCCCCTGTCTCAGGTTGCTCCAAGCCCCATCCAGCCTGGGCTGGGACACTCCCAGGGCTGGGGGATGATGTGGGACAGACTGCTCTGTCCATGCCTGGAGGGAGTTTAGCTGGCAGGATCTTTTCCTGCTGCCAGAACCAGGGAGTTCAAAGTCTTGGGTGTCTGTTTTCCATGAGTAAGTTGGAGGGCTGACGTGTCCTTTTGCATAGTAATAAAACCAGGCTAATTCTGGGGAATTAAGTGCTAATGGGAAATAAAACAATAAAGATTAGTTTGTTATTGGAAGTAATTCTGCTTCCACCTCGGAGGGACATTGGTTATTACTAAGAGAAACTGCACAGTCACCTTTGCTTGAAATTTAACCCAAATGAAAAATTAAAATATGATCTCATTCTCATTAAAATGAAGTAATTGATGTCATCGTTCAATTAACAAGATTGTTTTAGGAGCCTTCGACAAGTCTTTCCAGGTTGTTATTAAGACCTGTCCAAGGATCCCTAAAGTGGAGGGAATGGGGACAGTTCTCTGGGAGGTGACAGGAAGGTGAAGGAGCAGCTCAGGAGAATCCCCAGGGAGGAGAGGCAGCCCTGAGTGCTGAAGGCAGAGCCACCAGTGCCCTTCTCCTCCTCTGGGAGACTCCAGCTCTTCATCTCCCCCCGAGTGGCAGAGGAGACTCGGGGTTTGTGCTGCCTTCATCATTCTCACAAGATGAATATTTAATTCAGGCTTCTTAAAGCTTTTAGCAGATTTGTCAGGCTGCTTCCTGTGGTGGTGGATGTGAGGACAACTGGGGAGAGCATTTGGATTCGCTTACAGGATGGAAATGGGGTTTATTTGTTTGGATTTGTGACTCAAATACTTTCCCTGTGGGTAACTTTGCCATAAACTAACCAGCAAACAGGAGCAGCAGCTTCTCCTTTTCCCCAGCTCCAGTCCAGCCAAGCCAGGGCCCAGCCAAGGGCTGAAATGTGGTTATAAAAATGATATTCCATCCTTTTTGACCCACCTTCACCATAGATTTGGTCTTGGGGAGAGGTTGCAGCTCATCAGTGCAAATGCACCCTGGATTTTTTTACCTGTTGCTGGACATCAAGTTTGTACTTTTCCAAATTCCAGATGTTTTATTCAAGTGGAGAGCTCAGGACAGGTCTGATGGCCTTTCAGTACATGAGATTATTTGGTCTGACAAAGGTTTGGAACCAGTTTGGAGATTGATTGGGGGTTTTTCCCTCTGTGCAGCTCCCCTTTTATTTAGCAGTGAGTTTCTCTCCAGCTGACCAGTGTTTGCTGGCTCAGGAGATCCCTTGTCTGAAAGGATTTGTTTACAGCTCTGTCTTTTGATGCTTTAAAGCTGAATTTACCAACAGGGGGCTTTTCACCTACCTGCACAAAGCTGTGTCCTTTGGAGAGGAACCTGTTTGTTTGCCTTGCCTTTTTATTGCAAATAAACCCCGGGGAGTTTATTTTCACCATGTCCAGTGTCTGTGGCCCTGGTGTGAAGAGGCATCAGACCCAAGCAGGGCACTTTGGAGGGTAATTCAGGTGTTTGCTCACCCAGAGAGGTGTTTGCCCACTGCTCCAATGTGCCAGGTGGAACCCAGGGGTAAACTAGGTGTAAACCAAGTGTAGACCTGGCATAAACCACATTTCCTTCCTGTGCTGCTCAGCTCCTGTGTGGAGTTTGAGCTGACTTAGAGTTACATCTGCCTTCCCTTTTTCCTTTCATTTCCCCTTCCTGGGGGGAGCACCAGGAGATTTTGAGGAATTTGGGACCCTGGAGCAGCTAATAATTTGTTGTTAAAGACTTAAGTTTTCAAACTAAGTCACATCTGTAACTGCACAGCCTTTTTTTTTGTCCTTTTTTTTTTTTGTGAGCTCCTTTGTTCATTTTGTTTGTGTTCTTTTTGTCAAGTTGCTGACTCTGTGCTCTGAAATAATCCTGCTGATTTCTCCACACTTCCTTCCCTCTGCAAGCGAGACGTGAGGATTCAGTTTATTTAAATTGGAAGGGGAGATCCTGCACCCTGAGAGAGGCCAGGGAGCAAAATTCCCCGTCAGGAGCTGCTGTGGGTTTGGAAATGGCTCTGGAATAAGATTCTGTCTCACTTTCAAGCCTGTTTTTTAGGTTCCAAGTGCACTGGTGCCAGTGTAGAAGAGAGATGTGCCCTCCCAGTGGTGTGAAAATCTGTTAGAGCAGAGGTGATGTTCTGATGGGAGGAAAGCAAGAAAATTCCATGTGTGAGGATGTTGCTGCTTGGAATGTCAGAAATACCCGTGTGTTATCACAATGCAAGTCAATTGGCTGTTACTTTATGACCATAGCAGGGGTTTTCCTACTTAAAAGGGCCACTTTGTAGCCAAAAGGGAACGTCATTCCCTTTAAAGAGCTCTGCATGTGCTCTGTTAATTAGGGAAAAGGGTGTGTTTTCCCTGGAAGGGGCCGTGTCCAGGGACTCTGGGCTGGCTCTGCACAGCTCCATCCTCACAGCTCGGAGGATTCTTTTTGCTGAGCACTTTTGCTCCTTGTTTTGGCTTCCCACTGAGCTTGGAGGCTCCCCCAGCACCGGGATGGGCCCCATCCTGCTCTCCAGCCCGGGACAAAGCTCTGCTGGAGGACATGGTGCCTCTGCCCCAGCCAGAAGTGGCTCCTCGTGTGATCCTTGGGTGATCCAATGGCATAATGGGCTTTCTTGGGCTGCTGGGGACGTGCCAGGAGGGTTTCCTTAGCAGTGACATTCCTTAGGGAGCCAGGGAGGGGAGGGAAACACAGGCCTGGAATCTGCAGCTCCTGCCACACTGGGCAGGGCATTTCATTTCATCTCTTTTCTCTCCCAATCTGCTTTCCCAGGCCTGGGAGGTGACCGGAATGGGTCGTGCTCTGGCAGCCAGGAAAGCTGGGTTTGCTGAATGGGGTCCCAGCCCACTCGTGTTCCCAGGAATGCAGCTCTGGGTTGGGATGGGGGGTGCAGAGCAGGGTGAAGGGGTTTGAACAGGGGGCTTTGGTTCCCACCAGTCAGGCTGGAAGGGAGTGTGTGGGAAGCCCAAGCAGAGCTCTGGAGCTGCCTCTGTCAGGAACACCCCGGGAATTCGGTGGGAGTTTCCTCCAGTCAAATTACGGGTGTCACACACTAATTGGAGCCTGGTAAAAGTTTAATAATTGTATTGCTTTGCCTCTAAGTAGTGGGATCCTGTTCTGGTGACTAATCCTGTTTAATTGGGGCTGTCCTCGAGTGAGCACCTGGGAGAGCTGTGCAGTGACTGGGGTTGTGTTTCAGATTCCAGAGCTTTGGGAATAACAACATCTTTTGCCCTCTTGAGCAGCCACCACTTTCTCTGCTGCTTTTTCTGTGGAGTGGGAATGGATATCCTTAGGAACACACATTTGGGACTGTCCCTTTGGGAACCCAGGGTGGGAGGGATGTGGGATACAGGTGGGACTGTCCCTTTGGGAAACCAGGGTGGGAAGGATGTGGGATACAGGTGGGACTGTCCCTTTGGGAGAAGCAGGGTGGGAGGGATGTGGGATACAGGTGGGACTGTCCCTTTGGGAACCCAGCGTGGGAAGGATGTGGGATACAGGTGGGACTGTCCCTTTGGGAGAACCAGCGTGGGAGGGATGTGGGATACACATGTGACCTCCTGAGCTTTGAAAAATTCCTTCTTGCCCTTGATTTCTTCGGTGTGGTTGGTTGGCTGTGGCTTTGAGCTGGGTTTTGTTTGAGGAGTGATCTTGTAAGTGGCAGTGCTTTCATGGAGATGTCTCTCTTTGTTTCATCATGCATAGTCATCGCCCTCATCGCCCTGTGACTTGGAAGAGCATTTTCCCATCTGGAAATACATCATTACTGTGCAGGGTGAGGTGCCAACTGGGTTAGTGCTCTGGAAGGCGTTTCAGGGCAGGTCAGAGCTGCTGAACACTTGGGGTGAGCAGCTGTGTTTGATCCTAGATAAGGCAATAATTGCTCTCCACTTCTTTCTTCTCCCCTTCGTGCATCTGATTCAAGAATTTCAGATTTAAGGAGCTCCAGGTCCAGTTGGAGTGACCCGGGCTGTCTCTCCAAACTGCCTTTTGGGGTGGTTGGCCAAGGTTTGGGGAAGAGGAACCAGCAGGGAGTGCCTGTGGCCCTGGGTTTGTGTGAAAAGCTGAGGACGAGAAGCTGTTAAAAATTGGCACCCGAGAGCTACGAGAAGGTGGGTGACAGGAATTGTGTGCAGGATCCAAACCCACAGCAACTCCTATTTTCATCTCTTTGGGTGCCTACGTGGTTCTGGTTTTATTTTTACTCCTGTGCTTGATTTGGAAACTCATCTGTCTGCTGGAGAAAGTGCCCCAAGAGGCGAAGTGTGTGTGAAACCTCCCAGAGTGGGGCTGGACAGGAGCTCCTGGCAGAGGGTTATCAGCACTCCCTGCTGGGATCACTCAGCCTGGACCTGAAGGGAGACAAAGCTGGGCCTGAATCAGGGGCTGAGTCACAGGGGCTGTCTCAAAGTTTAGTCATTTCCTGGGAGCCTTGGCCTTTCAGTGCACAGGAGAGGGCCAGGGGGCTGAATCCCTGGGAGTTGCTGTCTGGGAGCAGGTTAGTCAGCAAAGGGCATTGTTCAGAATCACTTCAGCTGGCTTTTTGCTTGCTCTGAGTTGTCCTGCTTTGCTCAGCTCAGCCTGTGGGTGCAGCTGGTTCTTGGGACTGTGTGTCCCCTCTGTAAATTGTCCTGGTGCAGCCTCTGAACTCACACTCCTTCTCATTGACTATTGTATGGAAAAGGGATGAAAACATTTCTCCTGAATCCATTCTGTCAAACCCTGCTCGTGACAAAGCCCTGGGTTTGTGCCCTTTGTAACACAAAAATGCATTTCCCCTCTGTGACAAATTGTGGCTCTTTAAGAGATCTTTAGGTTTTGCCCCAGGATGGGGTTGCATGCAAGATTTATTATTTGTGTGTGGGATTGGACTGTTGCTGTGCATGAAGTTTTATGGGGCACATGTAACATTTCTGTGGCTGCACTTTGCAGCAGAATCTCATATGGAATTGAGGTGGCTTTTGCAGGTGTTGGCTGGAGGCAGCTGAGCTTGTGCTTCAGGTTATCAGGGCTGACAGTTCAGTGGTGGGTTTGAAGGTTTTAAGAACTTTGGCAACCTTTTTAAAAACATTTTACCTTCTGTAAAGGCAGATGTTACCTGTGCAGTAAGAACACAGAATCTTCCTCCTGTAGAGTTGGATGATGGGGGTGTTGGGTGAGAAAACATGGTCTCAGAAACAGCTTTTTAGCAGGGTTGCAGGGGCACATTTTGTAATAAATCCCACAGGATCCCAGAATCCTTGAGGTTGGAAAAGCCCTCCAGGATCAGAGTCCACCCTGTGCCACATCCAGTCCTTCCTTAGGGGCTCCAAACCTCCCTGGGCAGCCCCTTCCAGGCCTGCCCACCCTTTCCATGAGGAAATTCCTGCTGCTGCACAAGGGCATCCCCTTGTCCTGGGTGAGGATCTGGAAGGCAGAGCCTTTCTGGCCCTTTGGTTCTTACACAGAGAGTGAACACGGGGCAGGGTTTGGGGTTTGGCTTCGTGGTCCTTTGACCTGGGGGAGCCCTTTAAATAAATCTTTAAATAAAGGCACCTCAGTGGTGCTGGGTGAGACACAGGGTCACGTGTGAGCCACACATGGTCACGTGTGAGCCATGTATGGTCACGTGTGAGCATTTCTCCTGCCTGCTGGCACAGAGGAGTCCCCAGAGCACAGTTACTCCCACGAGAGGTTCTTTTCTTTACAGTCACAGCTCCCAAAGCCCCTGAGAACTCCTTTTGCTGAGCCTGGGCAGGGCTCTTTTCAGCAGAAGTGCCCCTGAGAAGTCCCCACAGGTGAGCTGGTGACACCTCCTTGTCTCTGGCCACCCCAACCAGGCTCCCAGCAGGGACAGAGCCCTGTCCTGAGCTCACCCACTTGGTGATGCATCCCATATGGCCTCGCAGATTATTGCTGCAAATACAGGGCCCAGACGGGTGAGCTGGGGACAGGGGGATCTGCTGCCACTTGGAAACGCTGCTGCAGGACAAAGGGCTTCCTCTGCTGGGCCCAGCACTTGGATTTATTGCTTCAAGCTCAAACAGCACCAAAAAACCCTGCAAGGTTTGAGGCACCCAGGGTGAGGAGAGGAGCACCTTGTGACCTGGAATGACCCACGCCACGCAGGACACACACGGCACACAGACCTTGCATTCCTCTGGAAATAATCAATGTTGGGATTAAAACGGTTTTAATTTGGTTAAACAATGCTCCTAAGCCTTCAGCAGAGGGGTTTGGAGCCGGAGAACAGAGTCCCCACAGTGCTGTGGCCAAGGAGGCTTGTTCTGTGTGTGTAAATTAATCTGGAGCTGATCTGTCTGCGAAACCTTCAGCACGGAGAGTGCAGCAGTTTAATGCCTGTGCCCAACAAACACAGCTTTGTGAGCTGGGCAGGGGTTTCAGTGCCCTATTCATGCCCCTGATGGGAACAGAATGGGGCTGTTAAAGGGAAACTGCAGAGCCAAACCTGCCTGCTGACTCGGGGGTTTTTTTGGTGACAAGCACAGTGAGGAAGGCATTATTTCTTTCAAGAAATCACACGTTTTCTGGAAGGCTGTTGGTTCACAGACCTTGCTATTATCTCCAAGAAGGAAACCTGATATACAGCTTCACCCAAAGGAAGGAGGAGGAATCTTTGAAGCTGCATCATCATTTGGCCTCAAACAGAGCGAGGCAATTGTCTAAACTTGTTCTTGTGCTGCAGTTGTAGCCAGAGAGTGGTAGGGGTGTAAGGCCATTGCACAGGTACAGCCTCTTTGCACACACAGCCTTAGAAAAAGGCTCTAAATGTTGTGTTTGGGGCTGCTGAAGCCCCAGATTGAGGATGTTCCAGCTCTAACCCTTGGGGAGGGTGAAGGATGTCCAGAAGGTGCCAGTGCTCTGGGAAAATCACAGAATCCCAGCCTGGTTTGGGTTGGAAGGGAACTTAAAGCCCATCCAGTCCCACCCCTGCCATGGGCAGGGACACCTTCCACCAGCCCAGGTTGCTCCAAGCTGGCCTTGGACACTCCCAGCTTCTCTGGGCACCTTGTGCCACCTTCCCCACCCTCTCAGGGAGGAATTTCTTCTTTAAGAAAGTGGTAACCAGCTGTAAATACACAAAGGAGTGACAGCAGCATTTCTTACTGACTGCTGGTTTGTCTCTGCCCAGGCCACAAGTGCACTCAGTCCTCACTTGGGGTTTCTCCAAGGTGCCACCTGCCACTCCAGTCCCCCTTGAAACACCTTGTCTGCAGCAAGGGAACATTCTGGACTTTCAGCAGCACTTGTGGGTGTCTCTGCCCCCTGCTCAGGGCCAGGCAGTCCAAACTGCAGCCCAGGCTGTGTGTTCTCTTCTTCCACAGCAGGTCCAAGGTCATGCAGATCCATGGGCATCCCCAAAGGGGTCCTGTGCCTGGAGATAAACAGGGGAAGAGGCAGGAAAGGCAAAGCCAGCAGGTCATTTCTAGGGGTGGGTCCTGAAAGCAGCTGCAGTGGTGACAACAGAATAATGTCATTCTTTTTGTTACCATCTCATTGTGGCACTTGCCCTCAGCAGAGTCCCCGTCTGTGTGCCGGGGCTCATGAATTCCCTGGGAGCACAAACTGCTGCAAACACCAACAGGTTGGGGTTTTTTAAATTTTTTTTTATTTTTAAAGCACACAAACATGTTCTAAAAGTGCCCCCCAAGTGCTCTGAGAGTGGAGCCTCCCCCTCTGTGCAGCCGGGGAGATGCTGTGTGCGACGTGACCATTTTCCTTAATTCCTCCTCGGGAGTAATTATGGTTTTGTTGGACAGTAAATGATTCAGTGTTCTCATTCCATGGGGGAAGGGGAGCGGGGATGTTGAAAGAGCAGCATTGTCTGAGCGTAGCAGGATTAGCTGGTGTTACCACCTTGCACTCATTGAGCGCCATGCTTAGCAAAGATCATCAGCACTAATTGCTGAAAAGCCGCCCCGGCGTCACCGAGCGAGGGATCCGGAGCCTCCGGAGCCTCCAGGGGCTCCAGCCCTCCCTGCTGCAGCATCTCAATCCAGGTGGGACATCCAGGCTGCTCAGGTGCCCTTCCCTGGGCTCAGCCTGCACAAACCAGGGATGGGAATGTCCTGGCTGGGTTTGTGTGAGGTTCTGAATTTTCCCGCAGGAAATGGGGAGAAACTGATGAAAAAAGGAGTCTCAGAATCCATTTCTTGCCTTTTTCTAGGGAATTCTGTCCCTCAAATGTAGGCTTGACCTGGATTGTCCAGCGTGGTGGGACAGGCTGAGAAGGTTCTGTGGAGACCTCACAGCCCCTTCCAGGACCTGGAGGGGCATCCAGGGAAGCTGGAGAGGGACTTTTCATCAGGAACTGCCCTGACAGGACAGGGGGCAATGGGTTCAAGCTGACAGAGAGTAGTTTTAGAGGGGATATTGGGGAGAAATTCCTCCCTGTGAGCCTGGGGAGGCCCTGGAATGGATTTCCCAGAGGATGCCCCATCCCTGGGAGCATCCAAGGCCAGCTTGGAGCAACCTGGGCTAGTGGAAGGTGTCCCTGCCCGTGGCAGGGGGTGGATGAGGTGATTTTTAAGTCCCTCCCCAGCCAAACCATTCCATAATTCCACGACTCCTGTACCTGGGGGCTGTGTGGACACAGCCCTGTGGTTCCCAAGGACATCACTGCCCCTGAGCTGACAGTGCCATCCCTGCAGCAGCAGCAGCAGGAGGAGGAGGAGGAGGAAGGAAGAGGAGGCTCTTCCCCCTCCCAGCAGCAGCTCAGCTCTGTGGAGTGTCCTCTGAAACAGCCAGAGCTGCTTCCCTTGGAGCAGAGCCCCATTTCCTGCCCGGGGCCTCCCCAAGCACCACGGGCTCAGGGCACAGAGGAGCCCTGAGCCAGGGGACAGGCTGGGAGGGAGCCAGGAGAACATCCCAGCACTGCTGGTCTTGGGAGTTTCTGCCCCAGGAGGGAACAAACCCCCCTTCCAAGCCAAGGTGGGGGCTCTCCTTTGCTTGGCTGGTGGTTCTTGGGGTGCCATCTGCCTGGAGAGGGGCTGTGGCTCTCAGGGTGGGTTTGGAGCTCCCTGTTTGGAGGATTCAGCACCCCAAGTGTCCCAGGGTGTTTGTGGAAGTGGGGTTGGTGGCTGGCAGGTTTGTGGTGGAGGAGTGAATGTTGTGGAGATTGCAGCCCTGTTGTCCTGGTGCTCTTCCCATGGCTGGAATTGATGATATTCCATGAGGAGTCCATGGTCATGTCCAGATCTCTCCATTTCCATTTTCATGGATCAGCAGGAAAGGAACAGGGTGATAGAAACCTTCTTCCTCAGTGACTCTTCAGTTTGTTTCTCAGTGGCTGGTTCCAAATTTGGACTGGGCAGGAGGTTTTATTCCATGAGGGGACAAGAGGGACTTTGCTCCCTGCCAGGACCTGGGGTGTCCTTTGGGCAGGACACTTTTGGGGGCAGTGGTGACTCCGTGGTGTCCATGAGGTGACTCTACCCCTGCCACCCGTGTCTGCACAAGGGGTTTTTCCCAGGACCATCCCTGGGTGTTGCTGGGGATTATTCCTGGGGATTGTGCTTTGGCTCACACATTTCCCTCCCTCCTCTGGCTCTCAGTCCCTGCTGCCTGATTGCTCTGGGTCTCCAAACTGGAGCTTCATGTTTTCTAACCCTGTGTTTGACACTGTCAGCCTGTTTGTTAAAATGAGTGTTGATTTATTTTTTTCAATTCTAACAAACTGCCCTTGGAGTTGCAGCACTAGGAGGACACAGCACTGCTGGGAAATCCCTGCAATTTATCCCCTTTACCTCTCTTGCCTGAATTTTGCTCACTGGAACTTTTCCTGCTCCTGCCAAATAGCATTAGGCTTTTATTTTTTTCTTGGCTTCTGCTCAGAAAATCCTTTTCCCAGCAGCAGTGTCAATGAGCTGCATCACATGGCCCTTCGAGGTACAAGGAGAGCTGTGCCCTGAGTTCCCTTCCTGTTCCTCAGGAGGATCTCACCTCAGCCTCACACTTCCCAGTGCCAGTCTGGAAACTTTCTGCATTCCAGTGAGGATGGGTTGCTTTTATTGGTGGGATATTAGCATTAATAACAGGTGCTTAATGAGAATTTTCAGCTTCCCAGCGAGTGGAGCAAAAGGGGATGCTACCAGGCCTTACCTTTAAAGTTGTGGTATTTGTTCATAGTGCCCTTAAATTATTTGTATGTATTGTATTCTTTAGTAATTCCAACTATTTTCCATGGCAAGTGTTTCATTACATGCAACGTGTAACCACCAATGTCAAGAGTCCAATTAAATCTTGTGGAGAAATTAATCACAAAACAACAAGCTCCAAACAGAGCTGTGGGTTGGATTCCAAGGAGAAATCCCTCCCCTCTCCGTGCAGGTGCGTTCTCCTGCAGTGTCCTGTGGCTCCAGAGGGACTGGGGACACTGGTCCCAGTGTCACTGGGCAGGTGAGGGATGGGGGGATTGTCCTCCCCTCAGTCCTGGGGGCAGTTTGGGCACCACAATGGGAAAAAGGTCTGGAGCTGCTGGAGAG
>JAWWEW010000069.1:5473975-5497459 GCA_035583185.1 Anabacerthia variegaticeps
TGGGAATGGGGAAGGGGCTGGAGGAGCAGCTGAGGGTGAGGAGGTGATTGAGGGGACACTCATTGGGGTCTGCAGGGACAGCTCCAACCTCTGTGAGCAGGGAGAGGATCCAGGGAATGGCTGGGGCTGTGCCAGGGCAGGGTTAGGATGGATATCAGGGAAGGTCCTTCCCCCAGAGGGTGTTTGGGCACTGACCAGGCTCCCCAGGGCTGTGGGCACAGCCCCAAGAGCTCCAGGAGGGTTTGGACAATGGGACAGGGACAGGAGGGGATTGTTGGGGTGTCTGTGCAGGGCCAGGAGCTGCACTGGATGATCCTTGTGGGTCACTCCCAACTCAGGATATTCCCTGATCCTCTGTAAGTGGAGAGCTTTGGAGCCCCTGCTGTTGTCCCTGGGCATGGGGGCTCCGTGGGCTCCAGCAGGGCTGTCCCTGTGCCCTGGGACACTCCTGCCTGTCCCTGTCCCTGTGCCCTGGGCTGGGCTGGGCTGGCATTCCCTGCCCTGCACTCCCATTCCCCTGGCCCTTCTCGCTCCTTTTCAGCCGCCGGGTTTGTCTTGGGCTTGTCGGGGCCTGACTCAAACACAGCGAGGGCTGAGAGAAAGTTCTGGGTGCAGAGCACACCCTGCACTGGGAATCAGGGAATTAGGGAATCAGGGAATGGTTGGGTGGGGAGGGACATTAAAGCTCACCCAGTTCCAACCCTCTGTGTGTACAGGGACACCTTCCACCAGCCCAGGTTGCTCCAGCCTGGCCTTGGACACTTCCAGGGCAGCCACAGCTTCTCTGGGCAAACTTGGGGCCTCCCCACCCTCACAGGGCAGGATTTTATCCTGCTCTCCAGTCCAAATCCCTGTCAATTTGAAGCCATTGAGTTTGTCCCACTCCTGCTCTGGGGGTTTCAAGTGCCACTGGAGTGTCCAGCTTGAAGGAGTGCAGTCTGTTCTCCTTCCAAGCATCCCACAAAGCACCTTTGGGAGCAAACTGGGCATCCTGCTGGAATGTTTGAGCAGAGACACTGGTGCTGCTGGGAGGCTCAGAGCTCTGTAATCCCCTCCTGTGGGGTAGCCCCCAGTGCAGGCAGGAGGACCCTGCCTGGAGCTGTTCCCTGGCAGTGAGCAAAGGGCACATCCTGTTTGTCATCACTCAGTGCTCGTCATCACCAAACTGTGGCTTTACCTTTACCAAATAATTGTGTTTTCTTAGTGCTCCCAACTCTGGGGCCCCAGAGATAAGAGGTTGTAAGTGCAGGCCAGGCTAAGGAAAGGCTTGAAAGGCTGCAGGGCTTTTTGTTGTAATCCCTTCAAGGTTTCAGTCTTTCTTGTGGTTCTGATGTAATGTGAGAAATTAAAACAAAAGACAGCACCAGATGGTGCATCTCCAGGATCAGACAGATTAGTTTTTTTAGAAAGGGAAAAGTTTACAAATACTTATTCTGTCCTCTAGAACGATCCCTCTTATAGTGGTCACTCTGGAGGGGATTCTCCCCCTGTCTCTGCTGGGTCCTGTGTCCAGTTCTGGCGTCCCCAGCATGAGGAGGGTGTGGAGCTGCTGGAGTGGGTCCAGAGGAGGCCACGGAGTGGACAAGGGGATTGGAGCTCCTCTGCTCTGGAGACAGGCTGGGAGAGTCAGGATCTGCACCTTCCCCTCTCCCTGCTGGCTGGGAATTGTTCCCCCTTATTGGCTTTGTGGTTACAGAATATTTTCATGCGCTCCCAGTTTCCCTTTTTAGGCTCTCCCTGCTTTGATATTCCATCCAGATAGCTGCTCTGATCCAAGTTCCTGCATTTAAATGGTGCATGGGGTAGATGTCTGATCCCCAGGGAAACTGCACAAGGGCTGCAATGGGGAGCTTTGAAACCCTAATGGCCTTGGATTTGTTGGGTTTCAGGTTTTCTTCAGCTGTGCTCAGGTGAAACCTCTGTGGCACTGGAAAGGAAAGCAAACAGACCTCAAACTGAAACATTGCAGTGTGATTAAAGGAGTTTCCTTTGCTTGGTTTTAGGGGACATCACCCAGAAGGGGTATGAGAAGAAGAGAGCAAAGCTGCTGGCTCCCTACGTTCCCCAAACCCAAGGTAGGTCCTTGTTCCTTCTGGCACTGGGATTTTGCAGGTTGTGGCATCCCAGGGAGCTGGGGAATGGCTGTGGAGCACTGAGGGCCATTTGGCAGCCCTGGGGTCTTCTGCTCCATGTGTGTCTCCTGAGCTGATGGTCCCACTGTGGAGGGGTGTGGGTGCCATGAAGGCTCAGGCAGATTTTTGCCTGTAGTTCCTGCATTCCTGGTGAACTCCAGGGATTCCTGGCAGCTCCAGAGCTGTTGGTGGGTCCCTGCAGTGCTGTGGGAGGCCCTGGGATGGGTTTCCCAGAGAAACTGTGGCTGTCCCATCTGTGGGAGTGTCCAAGACCAGGCTGGACAGGGACTGGAGCAACCTGGGTTGGTAGAAGGTATCCCTGCCCGTGGCAGGGGGTGGGACTGGATGGGCTTTAAGGTCCTTCCCAACCCAAACCATTCCCTGATTCTCTGATCTCCCAAATCCACTCATCACATGGCCCTCCCTTGTTTCTGAGAACCTTCTCTGGGTCAATCATTAAGAGTGAGGCCCTCAAGAATCATCCTGGAAACCTTCTCAGACGTGGCAGAACTTGGTCTGTGCTGTGTCCTTCAGCCACCTTAACTCCCTGTTGGAGAAACATCTGGATTTCCCCTGATTTGCTGCTTTGTTTGACTGGAGTGGCTGGAATCACATTCCATGTGTTTCCTTTGGCTCAGGGACCCCGAGCAGCTCAGCTGGTGCAATGTGGGATGATGGTGAGGACTTGTGAGCTGAGGGATGTGGCCCAGCGTGTGTCTGACTGTGGTTGTGGGGCTGCTGTGTCACACAGGGGTGTTTCAGGGGTGTTTGACCCCCATAATCCCAGTGTGTGGCTCCTCCTCTGGGGAGTGACTGGCTGTGATGGGGACTCCTGGATGGAGGATTTGCCAAGGCTGAGCTCCTGCCAAAACAATCCTGACGAGGAGTGAAGGCTCCAGGGGCATTTATTGCCCATCTGCAGGGCTGGGGGAATGGCAGCAGGTCCCTTCAGGCACTGCATGGAGGGACATGAGCTTGTCATGTGGCCCCTTCCAGACCCTGCCACCCCATGCCACTGGCTGGTGCCATTCCTGCTCTCCATCCCGGTGGGATTTGGTTGTGAGTTCACCTAAAGCTGGGGCCTGTTCCTCTGTCCTTGTTTCACACCCAAAGGATCAGTGTGTTCTGTCAGACCCACGTGCTGAAGGGACCAAGGGCAAGCACAAATTGTAATTTGGCCTTCAAGTTGGAGCTTTTGTTGCAAACCAGGGCTGCTCCCTGGACTGGGATGGGATGGGAATGTTGGACACTCGGTCACTGCCTTCCCATCCAATCGATTTCTGCTCAAAGGGCCCAAAAGGTGATACAGAACTGACAGATCCCTCTTCAGAGGGGGGTATTTGTTGGGCAGGTTTGGCAGTCCTGGTGCCAGCCTTGGTGCCAGGGCAGATCCCAACCTGGGGAGGAAATGTGGGATCTGTTGGTGCTCTGGGAGCCTCTTGGCAGCCTCTCCCTCTGGGGGAGCCCTGAGATGCCACAGTCCTGGGCCCCTCCTGCCTGGCCCAGTTCACATGTTGGGTTTGTCTCAGAAAATCCTTAATTAGGAGGGAAAAAAGTGTTTGGCAGGACCGTGCCCTGCTCTGTGCATTGAGAGCTGCAGACAGAGCCGAGGTCCGGGCTGATGGAGGTCACCAATTAACACAGCAGCTTAATTGCCCTTCCTGCTCAGCCCTGCAGCCCTTTCTCCATCTCACACCCAGCTGCCCCAGTGTCTGGGAATCTCCTGTGGTGAAGATCCTGTGGAAGTCATGCGTGAGGGATCGAAATCAGGTCACCTTGGTAATGAGAAGGAAATTCATTTAGCCCACAACAACAAGAACAACAACAGCAAAACCCACTCTGAGTGTCCCATTTCCCTGAGCCCCATCCAGGCTTGGCTCAGGGTGTCTCCATGTCATGGATGGCAGGGAGGAAAGCAGGGAGGGAGGGAAGGTGACACGTCAGGGCATGTGAGCAGATCATCCAGGAGGTTCCTCCTACTAAATCTCTGCTCCAGCCACGGCCTCCTTGCTGCAGTCAGGGCAGTCCTGGGGCTTACCTGGGGGTGCAACATCCAGGCTTGTCCCAGGAGCTCTCCTGGTGGTGGAACTGGGATCCCAGGGCTGAGTCAGTGGAGCACCTGAATTCTTCCTTGTGAGGGCAGAGTAAGGTCCATCCAGTGGTGACTCCTGGAGAGTCTGAAATCTGGGGAGCCCAAAATCTGATACCTGGAGCCCTGATCCAGGGGAGTCCTGGGTGTCCTTGGGTTCTGGGAGTGCGTTCAGGCTGCCCTGGAAACCTGGATACTCCAGCTGGTTCTTTCCATGGTTTTTACAGGCATGTAGCTTGGAAAAACTCCACTTTTCCAAGGAATAGCCAGTCCCTGAGCAGCACTGCAGTTCCATTCCCAATGCAAACTGCAGAGTAACAGGTTTGGCTGCTGCTTCCCTGGCAATGTGGCACTTGCTGTCCTTGTTTCTAATACAAACATTTATCCGTGTTGATCTTGCAGTGATTCAGTCTCTGAATCCCTAAATCACCAAAACACAGGGATCACAGAGCAGCCAATTCACATTAGAATCCGAGGACAATTAACAAACCTGCAGCATCCTTCAAAAGGCAGCGATAAATAACAAATATAAATAATTCATTTCTCATCTCCCTGTCATGTTTGTCATGTTTCTGCCAGCAGAAAGTGCAGCTGCAGCAGGGTAATTCCGAAGGGAATGTTCAATAAATCACCTGTCACCTGCCAGGCTCGGCTCCCTTTGTTGTGCAACCAGCAGTGAGTTCCACTTTTCCCTGCTCTGCGAGGCCACTGCAACATGTTGTTGTGTCAGAGCAAAGTGCTGGAACAAAGAGCTTGTTCTCGTGTGTCATGTCACTTCCAGCCACCTTTGATCCCTTCCCGACTGGAATGTCACGTTTGCCGTGGGATGTCCCGCAGGGAGATGAGAGGCTTTTGCAAGACTTAGGAAAGAGAGCTGAATATGAGGTTAATAATTCATTTCCAATAGTGCTAAATGTGCTGCTGACATCTAGTGGGTGCCTGAACGGGTAAATACTCCGGTGATCAGAGCACGTGAGGCTTTTCTGCTCCCTCAGTGAAGTCCTTGGATCAAAGCAAAGCTCTCTGGGCTTGGATAAAGGCAAATTAAAGTTGTAAAGATGCTAAACTGGTCATCAGTGGAAGGTGTGACAGGAAGGGAAACAAACTGATGCTTTTGGCTGGGGTGAGCTGAGAGTTTGAATTTCTCACCTTGCCCTGGAGTCCAGATCCTGCACCTCAACCAGGGGATCTCTTTTCCATCGAGCTTTTTGTGCTGCTGGCACCTTCCCACAGGGCTGGGAGTGCTGGGAGAAGCAAATACAGAGCTCTGAGATGCGGGAAGAAACTTTGCCTGGATCATAAAGCCCCACACTTGACATGCTGAAAGGAGCCAGAACTGGGCAAGTGGAGGTCTCTCTGGGTTGGTAATTAATGGGAACAGCAAAGGCTCTTGCTGCTGGTTTGGTATTGGTTTTCCAGTCAATAACAAGCCCTGGTCACTGGGACAGGGAGTGACAGAGCAGCTCCCCAGCATCCATAACGCCGTCAGGGGAAAAGGGAGAAGCGTGCTCAGAAACAGCTCCTTTTATTTCCTGTTCCCTGTTTTCCAGGGGTTGATCCAGCCCTACAGAAGGAATCCAGACCTCAGCTGCCTGCTCCATCTGCAGCTCCAGCCTCAGCACCCTCCTCCTCCTCCTCCTCCAAATTCCACCGCGCTCGCTCCGGAGGAGCCCGAGATGAGCGTTATCGATCCGGTAAGGGCAGGGCAGGAGCCACCTGGATTCCTCCTCCTGGGGGGAATGTGCTCTGTCCTCTCAGGGAATCCAGGCTGTTATTGCACAGGAGATGAAATGGCCTGCCGTGGTGGTTCTGTGTGAAGAAGCATCAGATTTGTGGGGCTGCAGCTGCTGGATGGAAAAGAATTGGATGTAGAAAAAGCAGATAACTCGTTGCCACCTTGATTTTCTGGCTTGAATGCAACTGTTTGGTGCAAATGGTTCACAGAACGGGAAAAACACCTTCTTAAAGCATGTGTGGAGGGGAGCAGGTCCAGTGAGGCAGCAGGAAATCCTTAATTCCTGGAGCTGGGAAAGGCAGAGCTCCAAAGAGCAGCAGGAAGGGCTTCCCAGCACTGCTGAGCCCCTGCTCCTCCCCTTTATTTCCACCTGGGTTTGTATTTCACTTTGCAATAACGAGAAATAAGTTTTCCTCTCAATGTGGGCAAACAGAGTTTCTGAAATCCTCCTTCTCCATCCCATCCCATGGAGCATCAGGAGAGCCCAGTTTGGGTCCTGCTAAGCCATAATTAAAGCACATCAATCTGAGCAGTGGATGTAAATGAGCTCTCCCTGGCCAGAGCAGGTTTTTAATGAGCTGATTCCTCCTCACCAGCGATGTGTCTTCCTTTAAAGAGCTCTGGGGGTTGCAGAGGGGTGGAAACCTCACGGCCCAGCCTGTCTCAGCTCCTCATCAGCCTGTATTTACAGCTAAACTTGCAAGATTTCCCTGAAATCTGCATCCATTTGGGAACAGAAGGTTTTTCCTGAGCCAGACAACTGTCACTTTATAGTGCACTCGGGGCTGCACACTCTCTGTGCATATTTCAGCTCTGCACAGGCATATTTTAAGATTATCTTTGGTTGAGGGGAACGAGCTGGTGGGGTTGAGGTTTCTGTAGAAGCTGCTGGAGACACAGGGATGCAGTGACTGATCCAGAAGGTTCCAGACTAAAAGCCCTGGCTCTGCCTTCAGCTTGGCAGGCTCAGAAACCTCCGTTGGTTTAGAAAAGGAACTAAAAGGCACTTTCACCCCCGAGATGTGGGGACAGCACTGGGGGGAAGGTGCTGAACGTGGGGGTTGTGCTCCTGCCTGCTGTGCCCTTGGAAAATGGGGCTGTGCCCTTGCCGTTGCCAGATATCCACACGGAAGCGGTGCAGGCGGCGCTGGCCAAGCACAAGGAGCAGAAGATGGCCCTGCCCATGCCCACCAAGAGGCGCTCCACGTTCGTGCAGTCCCCAGCAGACGCCTGCACTCCCCCAGGTGAGCCCTGGGGATGGTCAGGGGCTGGGCAAGCCAGGGGGATGGATATTCCAGCTGCTCACACACCTGCCCCAGCCTGTTGGGCCTGGAGCTCCGTCAGGGCTGGGAATGTGGCTCCTCTTCCACGTGGTGGGATTTCGGGGTGTCCCCTTCGGGGCCTGGAGTTGGACTTGGATGATCCTGATGGGTGCAGCTCTGGGGATTCCATGGCCCACACTGGCCAGAGCTGAGCAGGCCTGCACTGAGGCTGGTCCTGCTTCCCTCACTCCCATTTCCTTGGCATAATTCACGTCTGGGTTTTGTTAAGGGTCAGTGCTCAGCCACAGGAGGAGGATTTGCAGCTCTGAACGTTTCTGGGCAAGGACCTCGGAGGGGTCCAGTGGGATTCCAGAGTTGCAGGACTATTTCTCACCCCTGCCACGTAGTGGCTGCAGCAGGATGCCCTGATGACATGGGCTCTGCTGTGGTGCATGTGCAGCAGCCATGGATAGCCCTCTGTTTTCCAGCAGCTGGATGCACTGGCTTCCAGATGAGTCCGTGTGGTTTTCTGTGTCGTGTCTCATTGTGCAGAAGCATCGCAGCCATTTGGACTGACCCAAGTCATCCGAATGTTATGAATTCCCAGCTCCTGGGGCATTCATATCCCTGAGCCTGCTCTGCTGGGCCATGTCACTCCTCCTCCTCCTCCTCCTCCTCTGTACCTCCTGTTCTGTCACACTTCCCTGTGTCCCTTCCTCTCTCGGGGGGCTGGTGCATGTTCCTGCTGCCTGCCTGGGTTTCAGCTCTGCTCACTTGTCCAGGACTGCAGCACCTCCCGAGCTGGGGGTGGCCCAGGATCCAGGTCAGCACTTCCAGCAGGGCTGGATTCAGTCCCACTCCACTCCTTTCCACTCTGCCAAGGGGGTAGAACATGATCTAATAGTTTGCTTTGCCACTTGAGCGTAGGCAGAGCACCAAGTGCACCTGAGTGTGTTTAGCACCAGCATCCCCAGTCCCCAGTGCTGGCTCTGTGGGACACACACACCGAGCCACAGGCTGGGGACAGCCGAGGTGTCCGTGCTCAGGGACACACAGGGAGCAGCTCCTTGTTGCAGATTCCTCTGTTTTGTTTTGGGGTTGGGCTTTCTGTTTGTTTTCTGCCATTGAAAGGGCCCCATTTAGAGCCCCAGACAAAAGCACTCTCTGCCGTGGCCTTGGCACGGCCGTGTCCCGAGCCCTGCTTTGTTCCTGCGAGTTTGCGCCGTGGCAGCGACACTGAGCCCTCCCTTTCCAGTTCAGAGTTCCCAGCATTTAGGCAAACCAGCATCTGAGACCCTGGAATATGAACAGAAAAGCAGTGAGGGCTAAGTCCCAGGCTTGGAGGAGCCGGGGGAAGGATGTTGCCTGAGAGGTGACTCCGACAGGGGTGAGTTCGTTCCCACCGACACGTTCCCACCGATGCAACAGCCGTGGAAAACCCCCCCTCTGTGAAAGCCTGTTGATATGTGATTGGAAAGAGCTTGTTCAGTGCCATGTGCTTTCCCCTAAGCAGTTAGATTTTCTTTCTGCTTCCACACAGACACGTCTTCCGCCTCCGAGGACGAGGGCTCGCTCAGGCGCCAGGCTGCTCTCTCTGCTGCATTGCACCAGAGCTTACAGAATGCTGAGTCTTGGATCAACCGATCTGTTCAGGGGTCATCCACATCCTCATCAGCATCCTCTACACTTTCCCATGGAGAAGGCAAAGGGACCAGTGGGTCACTAGCTGATGTATTTGCCAATACTCGAATAGGTAGGAGCTGGGTACCAACAGAACGCCTGTGTTGATAAAGCTGCAGTTGTCCCTTCCCGCTGGGAGTGCGGAGCAGGAGCTGAGCTGGTGGTGATGGAACTTGCTAGGATTGGTTGGAGTTGCCACCATCACGTTGGTTTTTTTTCCCCCCTGAAGGACTGCAGAAGGTTGAGGTGGTTGGAAAAGGGGCAGTGGGGAGCTTCTGGAAGCAGAGGAGGCTCCAGGGACAGCGTGGGCAGAGCAGGAGGCACAACCTCTGTGCTGTGCTGCTTTGGGGCTCCAGCTCCTGGGAGCTGCTGCGGGCACAAAGGTGCCCTGTGCCAGTGGCATCTCCATCCGTGTCCCCACCAGTCCCTCGGGGCTGTCTGTGCCTGTGCAGTGGGGAAATGCTGTGTTTGACACCCTCCTTCTGCCCGGAGCCCTCCTGGTTTATTGTTGGCGTTAGACCAGAAAAGAAACAGACCCAAACCCAGCCCTGGGTGTGGAGCAAATGAACCACCTTCATTAAAAACCTGGGTTAATCAGGGTAAAGCTGCAGCCCAGCTCCCCCCTGCTGGGCTGAGGAACAACCAGAGCATCCAGGTACTGAGGAGCTGGAGCAGAATCTCCCGATGTGGATACCCCAGGCTCAGGTTTCTGAGGCTCTGAGGTGCTCCTTGCTGCTGATGCTTCTGTATGAAATGGCCAAGTTTGTTTTTGCTCTGTGTGTTTGTCCTTTTTAGCTGCTGGGGAGGAAGTTCCTGCACCGTAGGACTTGTCTGTATTCCGTGTGCTCTCTGCTTCTGCTTAACTGGTTTGGGGCAAGCAGTGCATAGAAGTGCTGGTGGTTTGAACTGTTTTCTCTTATTTATTGTTTTTGTTGGTGCCGTTATTTTCGTTTGTTTATTTGCTGGGATGCAAATCGTTTCCTGAAATGGAAAACTGAGGAAATGGCCCATAAAATGTAGTCAATATAATTAATGTCTCTGAAGCAGAGAGGCTGTTTTTAATTGGAGAATGCAGGAAGCCACATTGCCTTTTGTAATGAATGGAGGTAATGCAGCTTATCACCTACACAATATCTACTATCTGATCTCATTAGTGTTTTATGCAAAGTAGAAGCTCTAAACCCGTGTCAGAATTGTATTTGCCACCTTCATCCCTTGTTCACACCCGATTTAAGTGACTAGAACTCTCACATAGACACTTCTGTGCATCTCTCTGAAGGGAGCAGCAAAAAGTCCTGCAGAAGTTTGGATTGTACAGATCCAGGTCCTTCCCAGTGGCAGGAGAAGTTCAGTGCCTGAGAACTATTCCTGGCCACTCTATCTCCAAAGGGATGCAGAAATGGGTTGGGTTCAGTCCTTGGAACAAGGGAAATCACCACAGAATCAGCCACAAAACCCTTCCAGTGGGAATGATTTAGGGTCTGGCTTCAGACCCCCTGAGCTTCAGATTTGTTGGGTTTCTCCTTGGTAAGCAACAGCTGCTGGTGCTGTTGAGCCAGAGGAGAATATTCCTGCCCCATGAGATGATTGAACCTGCTGGGTTGTGCAAGGGAATCCCTTTATTTAAGAGGAATTCCTTGGAGAATCCCTGCAGGACAGGGCTCCAGCCTCACCCCAAGGGCAGGGCAGTGTCTTGGAGCTTCCAGCTCTCTCTGCTCCCTGGATTTCTTGGGCTTTGTCCTGGAGGAGCTGTCCAGGCTTTGGATAACCCAGCTGGAAGGGAGTGAAACCCCCCCATTTGTGCTGATGTGCCAAACTCCCACGGGGTTTGTTTTCCAAAGCCCTCAGTGACAGAAGAGCTAAACAGTAGAATTCCAGGCTGAGGGGTCAGTGCAGGGCTGAGGGAGGGGTCTCTGCTGGGCTTTGGACATCCCAGAGCTCACGTGAATCTCAAGCTTTTAGGGGTTTTATATTTTATTTTCTTTACAGTACTGAGTGTCACAAGCTTGAGCTTCAAGGTTAGAAACCAGGACTGGGAATTCTGTTTTGCTGAACCATTTTCCTCAGACCCAACCTCGTGCCTTTGGGTTTTGGTGTCCAGAGCAGACAATGTGCTTAACATTTAGGACTCAGTGTGTTCAGCATCAGTAACGACTCCCAGGCGCCCGAGCCATTAAACCCTTAGTGCTGGTAACAGGTGACTGACACTTTGCTTGGGGCTTTGGGCACAAAAAGGGGGATTTAACTGCTTTCTCCTCTTTTTAGAAAATTTCTCAGTTCCCCCAGATGTCACAGCAACTACCTCCACTCCCTCGGCACGGCCGGCAGCGATCGACCTCCCTCCCTCGGGAATTGTCAAGGGCATGCACAAGGGATCCAACCGCTCCAGCCTCATGGACACTGCTGATGGTAGGGAACCTTCCAGAGCCCCCAGGCACTGGGGCAGTCTCCAGGCAGGGCTCTCAGCCCCTGGTTTATCCTCCCAGCTCAGCTTTACCCCCTCCAAGCACTTCACAAGGCGGGAGTGGTCGCGGCGTCGGCACCGACACGTTCCCATGCCATGGTTGTGTTGGGGTTGGGGAGGAATTTCCTCCTGGAAAGGGTCATTAAACATTGGAAGGGGCTGCCCAGGGACATTTGGAGTCCCCATCCCTGGAGGTGTCCAAGGAATGACTGGCTGTGGCACTCAGTGCTCTGGTGGGGGTCTGGCACAGGGTGGATTCCATGGGATCCACCCATTCCAGTGTCTCCACTTGACCTACAGTGCTGCCCTGCAGTCAGTCATGGCAGGGGTCATGGGCTCCCCTCTGCCACTTCTTAAGACAAAAGATGCATGGCTGGGCTAGTTGGTTTGAAAAACTTTTGTCCCAGAGCCCCCCAAAAGGCAAATGAAGGAAATAATGTTGCTCTGAGCTCCCAGGAAGCTGAAGGGACTCTCCCCAAGCTGCTTGACAGAAGGCTTTGTGCAGGAGGTGACACTGCTGTCCTGGGGTGTCCCCTGTGCTGGCACATGGATTTGGAAGGGAGGAAATGCTTTAAAAATTCATTTCTGCTAATGGCATTTCCTGACCACTGAGTTAATGCAGAGCTGGTGTGAAATGAGTGTCCCCCTGCAGTGGCCCAGCTTTGCTGCCAGAACCCAGGGGCTGAGGGAGGGGGTGCCCAGAGAAGTGCCCTCCCTGGCAGGAGCTCTCAATGTTTGTAATGGACTTTTTTTGGCCCAAATCTTCCCCTCCAGGTGTCCCTGTGAGCAGCAGAGTCTCCACAAAAATTCAGCAGCTGCTTAACACCTTGAAAAGACCTAAAAGACCACCCCTGAAGGAATTCTTTGTGGATGATTTTGAAGAAATTGTGGAAGGTAACGGCCCAAATAATGGTTTTATTCATCATTTGTTACAATTCCATGTGCAAAGAGCTGGGTTCCTGAGTGCCCTGGTTATCCAGGTTGACTCTCACTCAGTGTTTGCAGCAGCTCCCTGAGCAGCCTTCCTGTTCTGCTGAGCTTTGGGGCACCTCCTCAGCACTGAACTTCTCAACAGGAATACTGAAATAGGTTTTTCCAACCCCTCCATTTGCTTGGGCCACATCCATTGATTTCCCAAGAGGGATTGTCCTTACTGGGACTTTCATTCCAGCTTTGCTTTGTAAGATTCTCTTTTCTCCTCTCCTCACTGGTGTGCTGAGCTCCTTTGAACAGCACCCTGGTGGAGGAGACTCTCCCCCCTGTCTTGTTTTGGGCAGGGATTCCTGGGAAATGGGCTGGGATCTTTTCCTCATCACCTTCACTTTTGTTTTCGGTGTCTTTCGGGTGACAAAGGGGGAAGAGCAGGACTACTGTTATATTTGGATTATACTGGGAACATGCTGGCAGATACTGGAACTAGTGTTGAATTCTCTCAGTTCCCCAGCCCGACCCCAACCAGCCCAAGCCCGAGGGCAGGCAGATGACCCCAGTGAAGGGGGAGCCCCTGGGAGTGGTGTGTAACTGGCCCCCTGCCCTGGAAGCAGCTCTGCAGCGCTGGGGCACCACCCAGGCCAAGTGTCCCTGTCTGACAGCTCTGGATGTGACAGGAAAACCAGTTTATACCCTCACATATGGTGAGTTGGGCTCTTTGGGAAGGGCAGGGGGGCTGGGGGAGGTCCCAAAAGCCTTCCTGGCCATGTCAGTGTGGCTGGAGGTGACAAAAGCAGCCAAGAGCTGAGCTGTTCTCTGTGCTGGTTTACTGGGAGCTGTGCAAGTCTCTGTTCTCTGTGTGCCAGGCAAACTGTGGAGCAGAAGCCTCAAGCTGGCCTACACCCTGCTCAATAAACTGGGGACCAAAAACGAGCCTGTCCTGAAACCTGGAGACAGGGTAAGGACCTTGGGGCTGCCTCATTCTCCCTCTGGAGTAAAAAGAGGGGTGGGGGGGCTGTAATTTACCCCAGAATCTTGTGCTTTTCACAGCAATTCTCTAATCCCAGGGACAGGCTACTTGGGAAAGGAATTCGTGTAATTTTTCAGTGGCTGTGCCTCCTCTGGGAGCAGCTTCTTGGCTCTGGACTTTGAAATACATCTAAGGAAGAGCTCAGGGCTCTGAGGGAGACCCTGATCTCTGGGTTCTGGCTGTGTGAGCACCTCCAGGACACGTGGGAATGGTGGCTTTCCTCCTGGAGGAGCTCAGGCACATTTCACACATTCTGTGGGGGGAAAAAACATGACATAACACAAAGTCTCCTGAGCTTTAGTCCCTGTAGGTCTGAGCTTTGCAGTTTTAGGTTCTGCTCCACTAACCAACACACCTCTGTGGGTTGCAGGTGGCCCTTGTCTACCCCAACAACGACCCTGTGATGTTCATGGTGGCATTTTATGGCTGTCTGCTGGCAGAAGTGATCCCAGTGCCTATAGAGGTACCTCTTACCAGAAAGGTAACGTTGCTGGAGCTTGGAGGAGCCGTAGGCTGGTGTGGGATGGAAACCAGGGCAGGCCATCAGCCTCTGCCAGCCTTTCCCCAGCAGCTCTGTACCAGCAAGGACCTTTGGGAGCCTGCAATAGCATTGGAAAATGGAAAAACATATTGACCAGAGCTGTGCTGAGCAGCTGGGGCCGCTCGATCCTCCTGAGTGCTGCAGTCTCCATCCCCTCACTGCACATCAGTCCTGGGGAACATCAGATGGGCTGGACCTGCCCCCTGGCTCAGGGGAGGGGGCTCAGAATGGCCTTGCTGGGCTCTGCCAGGCCCTGGCTCTGCTGGAGGTGAAGGTGCTTGGTGTTTCTGAGGGTTCCAAGGCACTTCCTGTGAATTTTTGGCTCAACAAAGTGTTTCCTTTACCCTCACCAGGATTTTTGCACTGTTGCCATATTATTGCCACATCCAGAACTGTGGGAAACTGTGGGATTTCCTAAGGGGAGCCACAGGCTCCTGGCAAACATCAGGCAGGAGAGGTGGGAGCTGCTCTGGGAACCCTCTGGGATCCCAGAGCTTTGGATTCCCTTGCTCTGCACATCCAATGCATTTGAATGCTGCCAGTGGTGTATTTCAGGATGGTTTGGGCTGGAAGGGATGTTAAAGCCCATCCAGTTCCTCCCACTAGGCCAGGTTGTTCCAGTTGTGGTTCTGGGTGTTTGTGGGAATGGGTTGTTTCTTCTTCTTCCTCCCCACAACGTCACCAGTCCCCAGAGCATCACCCAGGGGTGGGTTTGGGGAGAGGGAGGCTGTCTTGTGTCACCTGGGAACAGGAATGACTTTCCCCCCTGTTCCCTCAGGATGCTGGTGGGCAGCAGATTGGCTTCCTGCTGGGGAGCTGTGGGATTGCTCTGGCCCTCACCACTGAAGTGTGTCTGAAAGGGCTGCCAAAAACACAGAATGGAGAAATTGTGCAGTTTAAAGGTGAGTTGGTTCTGGGCTGGCTTTTGGTGGTTCTTTCACTGCAGCTGAACAGCCTGAAAGGAGCTCCCAGGGGTCTTCAGGGGGGCAAAAGGGGCAACTTCTGCTGCTGTCACTGAACTGGTGTGGGGTTTGAGTGGGTGGTGAGACCAATCCACGTGTCTGACAGCACTTTGGGGGTCTGGGAGTCATGAGGAGCCACCCCACGTGGCAGGGTTGTCCTCAGGTGCTTTCAGTGGCCTTTGGCAGGTTCCAGGGCAGTCCATTCCCAACCCAACAGGCTATTTTTAGGGATCTGCAGGGATCTTTCCCAAGGAGAGGAAGTACCTTGTTGCCCACTGAACTCCCCGATGAGAACCGAGATGAACCTTCTGGTTGGTAGCTGGGCTTGGCTTGGAATTCTGCTTGTGTAACTGAGCTTGGACAAATGATGGGGTTTAGTGTGTTCCTGCAGAACAGAAATCCCTGAATAAATAAACTTGATATTAATGGGCTGTTTAATTCTGGCTCCAGGTTGGCCCAGACTCAAATGGGTTGTGACGGACTCAAAATATCTCTCCAAATCTCCCAAGGACTGGCAGCCCAACATCTCAGCAGCAGGAACTGAGCCAGCATATATTGAGGTGAGCAGTGAATGGGCAATGGAAAGGAGCTTCCCTGAGCTGAATTTCAGCTTCTGATCACCAGAGAGAGAATAGTTTCATCTCACTCCCTTAAACTTTCTTGCCACTGGAACAAGTCCTTCTGTAGGGACATCATTTTGCTTCTGAGTCCCTTGGTGACCGTGGGCACTGCTTGGGATGGGTTGGGGACCTGTTCTTGCTCCAGAGGGTGAGGGATGGAGGCAGCTGAGCCCTGAGGTGGTGCCTGGTAACACACACTCCTGACACTGCTGGGACCAGCACACTTGGAGGGCTCTGTCCTTCCTGGCCAAGCTGGCTTTTGTCCACAGAGAGGTAACTTCTCAGGACTGTGCTGGTTTAAGGGCTAATTTGGCCACCCTTGGTTGGGGGAGCAGGAAGAGCTATGAGAATCAGTGAGAGAAACACAAGCACACTCTTTTTATCTCCCTGGAGTTGCCTGTTTGCCCCCAAAAAACCATCCCCTCGGGGCTCACCCTCTGACCCCATCCCACAGGCAGGTGGGCCTTGGGTTTGCCTCAGAAAGAAAACTTGCTTTAATGTGGATTTTGTGGGTGAATTCCCTCCCCCCGTGGGGTGCAGAGCCCCTGGCTGACTCTCTGCTCTCTCCTGCAGTACAAGACCAGCAAGGAGGGCAGTGTCATGGGGGTCACGGTGTCCCGGGTGGCCATGCTGGCCCATTGCCAGGCCCTGTCCCAGGCCTGCAACTACTCTGAAGGTGGGTGAGGGCACAGGACATCCCAGGGAGGGAGGGTCAGCAGTGCCACTGCAAGGGCTTGCCTCTCCTGTGTTTTACAGCAGTCTCTGAGTGACCAAGACCTGCTGAAAAATAAGAACGAAGAGCCCAGGTTGCTCCTCCCCAGACCTGAGGGCTGTGTGCAGTCCTTTCCTTGTCCATCATTGTCAGGGCCACAGTGAAGGGGGGTAAAAAGTGGCATTTGCATCATGTCTGGGAAGTTGCTGAGTCTGTTCTGCTGCACCAAAAGGGCAGCAAATGAACCAAAACTGGAGTTTTCCAAGTTTTCCAAGTCCCCTTTGATCCCCCATGGAAATGTCTTCCCAAACCTTTGCTCTTGCCACTGTGTGAATACCAAAGCCTCTTGCTGGGGCTGTTCTGGGTAACCCAGAGGCTTTTTTGGGTAACCCAGAAATGGAGATGGGAAACTGCTGGTGAGATTCCACAGAGTTCTGCTGTAGGATAAGGTTTTAGGCTGGTCTGCCTCGTCATTCCAGCCAATTCCTAGATCCATGAGTGAAACTATTTATAGAGCTGTGGGTCAGGGTGCTTTAAAATGCAAAGTTTGTCTTTTGGAAGCCATCACTGGAGCTTCTATTGCTGCTGGAGCTGGGCTTGAGTGATGTTCCTGCTCTCCCTCCCTGCACTGCTCGTGCATAACGAGGCTCCAGAGCCCTCCTGTCCTACTGATGGACATTCCAGGCTGGAATGTGATTCCCTGGCAGCTTCCTGGGCCATGTCCTGCTCAGAAAGGGCTGGGCAGTGGTTGCTCTGCATAACAAGGAGCTGTGCTGGGTAGCACGTGTGGAGCAGCTCCCACAGGGGCAGTGCCAGGTCCATGTGTGCCAGCTCCCAGCAGCAATGCTGGCTGGCACAGCTGGCCTGGCACAGCTGGCCTGGCAGGAGGCACCTCCCAGCTCCACCCCTCTGTTCCCAGGGGAGACCATAGTGAATGTGCTGGATTTCAAGAAGGACGCGGGGCTGTGGCACGGCATTCTCACGGTGAGTTGGGGCATCCCAGAGCCCCCTGTAATTAACCAATGCATTCATTAACCAGAGGTTAATGACTGCAGGAGATAGTAGGGGAAGGATCCTCCCTGGGAGGGTGAGGAGGTTTTCCCAGAGAAGGATGGTTGCTCCATCCCTGGAAGTGTCCAAGGTCGGGTTGGACAGGGCTAGTGAAATGAGAGGAGCTTTAAGGTCCCTTCCCACCCAAACCATTCTGGGGTTCCACAAGTCAGTGACACGTGGGAGAGGCAGCCCTGGAGGCCTTGGCTGAGGACCATTGCCTGTGAAACCAACCACTTCTCTCCCTGCCAGGTCTGCAGTTCCCTGAGGGAATCACAGAACCATCCTCACTGAACCTCTGGAAATTGCTGGTGGGGGCTGAGGGTGGCTCTTCTTTCTGCTTGACCCTTTTCTGACCATCCTCCTCCTGCTTTCCAGAATGTAATGAACAAGCTGCACACCATCAGCGTGCCCTACTCGGTGATGAAAACCTGCCCTCTCTCCTGGGTGCAAAGGGTTCATGCCCACAAAGGTAACTCAGGGTGCCCCACAGCTCCAGCTTGGACTTCTCAGGGTCCAAGGAATGAGGGAGGGGCATTGAAACCTCGGATGCATTGGATCCTGTCTTCTTGCTCTTCCATGACAGATCTCCAGGGCCAAGAGCGTCATTAATGTCCAAAAATACTTGGTTTTCAGCTGGCAGTTGTAGATAGGATTTTCTAGATGCTCAGGCAGGGCTGGAATTCGTGTCTCCAGGACTCAACAGGAGATTTTAAGCCCCCAACATTGTGTAGATATTTATAAATCTTCTTACACTGGTGATTTGCCATCAGTGTGCCAAGGCTGGTTCCACCCATGTGCCACCTGCTCCATGGCTGGAACAGGAATGTGACAGCAGGTTGGGAGGACAGGGGACTGTGCCATTTGTTTCTAAATCTGCACAAATTCTAATTTATTTCTGAATATGCACAAAGTCCTAATGCCATGTGAGTGTTGGGGACCTTGGTGGGGACCTCCTGACTTGGGGCCAGTTTCTTGGATGAAACCAAGGGAATGGTTGGGCACAGCAAGAGCTGTTGATCCCCAGGCCCCCCTGAGGACATCCAGAGGGTGGTGAGGATTCATGGCCTTTGGAGGAGGAGCTGTGGTGGTGACAGACCCTGGCTCAGGTGGTGGGCAGGGCCCTGCAGGCCCCAGCAGATGCTGTGGGATGCTGGGTTTGCTGTTGAGCAGGCTCAGTTAATTAACTGCTCATTTGGGGACGTGTATGGAATGGCTCAGGGAAGGCTTTTATTTGTCCTTACCTGTGTTTTGTGTTGGTTTGCAGCCAAAGTGGCTTTAGTGAAGTGTCGAGACTTGCACTGGGCCATGATGGCCCATCGAGACCAAAGAGACGTGAGCTTGAGCTCCCTGAGGATGCTGATCGTCACTGATGGTGCAAACCCCTGTGAGTGGGGGCAGCCCCCAGGGCAGGGGGGTCCCCTGGGATCAACCCCATCCCCCTGGGACCAACCCCAGCCCCCCTGGGATCCCCTGGGATCAACCTCAGCCCCTCTGGGACCAACCTCAGCCCCCCTGGGATCAACCTCAGCCCCCCCAGGGACCAACCTCAGTCACCCTGGGACCAACCTCAGCCCCCTGGGATCCCCTGGGACCAACCTCAGCCCTCCTGGGACCAACCTCAGCCCCCCTGGGACCAACCCCATCCCCCTGGGACCAACCTCAGACCCCCTGGGATCCCCTCGGACCAACCTCAGCCCCCCTGAGACACTCATGAGGAGACCTCAGGGCTTGTGGTGCTTGGGCACCAGAACAAAGGGTTTCCTTCCCTTCTTCCATCCTTTGGGTTGGGAGAGGTCCTGCAGAGTAAGAAAGGTTGGATGGGGGGCAGTGAGGAGACAGTTTATAAAATCAGAGAATGGTTTAGCTTGGAAAAGACCTTTAAGATCATCAAGCCCAACTTCTCCCCTAACACTGCTGTGTTAAGCCACATCCCCAAGTGCCACATCCACACTTTTAAATCCCTCCAGGGGTGGGGACTCCACCACTCCCCTGGCCAGCCTGTTCCAATGCCTGACCACCCTTCTAGGGAGGAGACTTTCCTTAATATCCAACCTAAACCTCCCCAGCACAACCTGAAGCTGCTTCCTTCTGTAGTTTCCCACATCCTCCTCCTGACCCTCCCTCTAGATGGCATCAAACCAAATTCTGGGAGGTCCTAGTGGCACGTTTGCTTCTCCTCAGGGTCTGTCTCCTCCTGTGATGCCTTCCTGAGCCTGTTCCAGAGCCATGGGCTCAAGCCAGAGGCCATCTGTCCCTGTGCCACCTCCCCCGAAGCGATGACCGTCGCCATCCGCAGGTACCGGCACTGGCTCTTCAGTGGCTCTTCCAGGCTGGGCTTTGTTCACCCATGGCTTGGCCAGGGCTGCTCCAGGCATGTCATGAACCCCACTGGCATCTGCTGTGGGTGCTCAGGTGCTCCAGTGGCTGGGCTGGTGAACATCCCTCCCTCCCCAGGCACAGCTCCCCAGGGCTGGGCTTCTGCTCCTGATTTTCACAGCCAGTGGGATGTTCAGGGTCACAGAGTGGTGATCTGAACCTCAGGTGGGATTTGGGATCATTCTGGGCATCTTCATGCTCTGTCCACTGCTGCCTTCTGTAAGAACCAGCCCTGCCCTCCTCCAGCCTGGGAGAGGAGCTGCCCAGGAACACAATTCCTTAGGGATTGATCAGAGTGGGAGGCAATTCCTACTGCCCCTCTCAGTGTTGGATCACCCTGCAGAGCACAGACACTGGCCACCCCTCTTGCTGCTGCTCTGGTGTCTCCACCTGAGTGTGTTTCTTGGGTTTGTGTCCTTCCAAGGCCTGGAGTGCCCGGGGCCCCTTTGCCTGGCAGAGCCATCCTGTCCATGAACGGGCTCAGCTTTGGTGTCATTCGGGTCAACACTGAGGACAAAAACTCTGCTCTCACCGTGCAGGACGTTGGCCATGTGATGCCAGGAGGTAAGAACAGGCTCCCAGGAGACCTTTTGGGGCTGTTTAGGAGAAGAACAGGTCAATGTTCTCTCCCATCCCCAGCCTTGGTGTGGGGGAGGTCGGGCAGGGCCAGGCTCTGTCATTTCTGTCACCATTAAACGTGTCACTCCTCACCCAAGGCACAGTCTGGGGGTGTTTTAACAAAGCCTGCTCTGTCCTAGGCATGATGTGCATCGTGAAACCCGATGGGCCACCCCAGCTCTGTAAGACAGACGAGATTGGGGAGATCTGTGTGAGCTCCAGAGCAGGAGGAATGATGTACTATGGGCTGGCAGGGGTGACAAAGAATACTTTCGAGGTATGGATTCATCCCTCTTGCCCCATTTTCTCTGTAAAAGTGGCAGCTTTGTGTAATCAATTGTGTTTTTGACTGAAGTGTTAATATTGTTTTTTAAAACTCTACCCTGGAAAACTCCTTGCAGTTACAGATCCTCAGCACAAACATCTCCCCCACTGCCAAAACAGCAGTTCCCTCCCTTTTTCATCATCCCTTCCCTCACATAAAGAGCTTTCTCTGTCCTCAGGCAGCTCCACTTGGCTCCAATGTCCTCCCTTGTGTTGCAGGTGATCCCTGTGAACTCCTCAGGCTCTCCAGTGGGGGAAGTGCCCTTCGTCCGCTCCGGCTTGCTGGGGTTTGTTGGCCCGGTACGTGGGGCACCTTCTGGTGGAGCCCTCAGCATTCCAGGGAAAAGCCCCTGGGGCCAGAGGGGGGTGAGGGGAACTCAGGGAGGGCCCTGTCTGTGTTGCAGGGCAGCCTGGTGTTCGTGGTGGGGAAGATGGACGGGCTGCTGACGGTGAGCGGGCGCCGGCACAACGCCGACGACATCGTGGCCACCGGGCTGGCCGTGGAGTCCATCAAGACAGTCTACAGAGGAAGGTGAGCACAGGGTGCCCCCCATGCCCTCAGGCTGCCCCCCATGCCCTCAGGCTGCTGCTTGGCATTGGCTGGGACAGGGCCTTCAGGGGGACCTGGGACAGGGTATGCTTGGCGTCCTCTTTGGGCAGCTCATTTAAAGTCCGTAGGTTTTTGGTTTAGGTGGTGGCCCTGCCTAATGCAGGAGTTTTCCCCGGTGTCCTGCCTTTTCCCACTACCCAGCCTGGCTTTCCATCAAGTCTTTGTGCTTTAGGGGAGGAATCAAAGTCAGCCCCAGGGAGAATTGAATTCTCTGCAGTGGTAGTGGCCAGCTGCTGGCTGGTGCTGTGCACCGAGGAGGGGTCTCATCCAGAGGTCCTCGGGTTTTATTTCGCAGCTGGGGATGTGATTTCCTCAGTGCTCAGGCAGGGCTGGAGTTTCTGTCTCTGACTTGCAGGGAGATTTCAAACCATTGTGGAGGTGCCTTTCAAGCCTCTTGCCTTGGTGGTTTGCCACAGGTTGGAACAGGAACGTGACAGCAGGTTGGGAGGTGTGGGAATGTCATCAGGAGATGGAATTAACCCCTTAAACACTTCCCAGTCTTTCCTTTTCCATTTGAATCGCCTGCTGGTTTTTCTCCTCTCTCTTTGCCCCGTGGTTATTTGCCCAGGCTGTGCCTTGGCTTGCTGTTGCCAGGGGGTACAGCTGGAATTTGTGGCCCTGTGGCCCTGCCCTCTCCCCAGGATCGCCGTGTTCTCCGTGTCCGTGTTCTACGACGAGAGGATCGTGGTGGTGGCGGAGCAGAGGCCGGACGCCTCCGAGGAGGACAGTTTCCAGTGGATGAGCAGGGTGCTGCAGGTGGGACCCCAGCACAGGGAGGGGACACTCTGGGCTGGGGACACAGCAGAGGCCACTGGAATGGCCCAGGGGGAGGGAGAATGGGGATGGAGGGAAAACAGGGATGAAGGGAGGACGGGGATGGAGGGAGGACAGGGATGGAGGGAAGAAAGGGTGGAGGGAAAACAGGGATGGAGGGAGGACAGGGATGGGGGGAGCACAGGGATGAAGGGAAAACACAGGGATGGGGGGAGAACAGGGATGGAGGGAGGGCAGGGCTGGGGAGAGAACAGGGATGGGGGGAGCACAGGGATGGAGGGAGGAAAGGGATGGAGGGAAAACGCAGGGTTGGAGGGAGAATGGGGATGGAGGGAAAACACAGTGCTGGGGGGAGGACAGGGACGGGGGGAGAACAGGGATAGTGGGAGGACAGGGATGGAGGGAGCACAGGCTCCAGATCCCTCTTGGCACAGGGGGTTTGTGCAGGGTCACAAGCTGGTACATCTTCTGTGTTCAAGCTGTTCTGTTGTGTCCTGAAGGAACTGGAATGCCAGGACAAAGGGAATGGCTTCCCACTGCCAGAGGGCAGGGTTAGATGGGATATTGGGAAGAAATCCCTCCCTGTGAGGGTGGGGAGGCCCTGGGATGGATTTCCTAGAGGAGCTGTTGCTGCCCATCCCTGGAAGTGTCCAAAGCCAGGCTGGAGCAACCTGGGCTCGTGGGAGGTGTCCCTGCCCATGGCAGGGGGTGGGACTGGATGGGCTTTGAGGTCCTTTCCAACTGAAACCTTTCCATGATTCTCTGAAGGCCCTGGGAGAGCAGGGGGGCTCTGCCAGTGCTGGCAAGGGGAGAAACTGCCCCCTCTCAGCACTGCCAAACAGCTCCATGTTCAGGCTTGGGAGTTCTGCTTTTAGTCTGGGTCATGGGGAGCTCAGTTTGGCTCTGAAGCCACCCTTGTCTTTGGAGATGTGTTTTGAGCTCAGAGAGTTGGCAGAGAAAGGTTAAAGCAGCTGAATGAGCCTGGTCCTAAGAGCAGGATGAGCAGCAAATAGTTCCTTTGAGAGCTGCCTGCACTGCATGTGTGTGTGTGTCATCCTGGGAATGACATCCAGGGTGTGAAATGTGTAAGATGGGGAGAGAAAGCAGGGAAGTACCTGGTGCTGTGAATAATGGATCAGGTGCCTGGGTCTGAGGTGGGCAGAGAGGAACAGAGTGTGGTGCTTCAGAGGAGACAGATGGATGCAGTCCCGAGATCAGAATCCTGTGATTCATCAGGCAACTGTGGGTATTTTGGGATTTTGGTCATGAAAGATTTAAAAATGCCTTTGGTGTCTGTGAAAGGGGCTGGAAAGGCAGGGATGTACCAGCACTTCAGGCTCACTGCTGGTGGTGCAGAGGTGAAATGGGGTGTCAGTGACTGACTCCCTCCTCCAGCAGCTTAGAAATGCAGGGCTCTGCCTGCAGTGAGTGCAGGAGCAGCAGCAGGAGCAGCAGCAGGAGCTGCAGTGACCACCTCTCCTCTCTGCAGGCCATCGACAGCATTCACCAGGTGGGGGTGTACTGCCTTGCCCTCGTGCCAGCCAACACCCTGCCCAAAACCCCTCTGGGGGG
>JAWWEW010000069.1:5524565-5561292 GCA_035583185.1 Anabacerthia variegaticeps
CCAGGTGCCTTTGGCCTTCCTGCCCACCTGGGCACACCTGGGCTCATGTCCAGCCTCTGTCACCAGCACCCCCAGGGCCTTTCCTCATGGCCACTTCCATCTTCAGAGGACAAATAGGAGTCTTGCAAGTTGAGTCTACTGATTGTGCTGCACCCAGTGACTGGAGTTTGGGAGATTGTGACCCAAACCTGGGAGACTGTGAGCCAAACCTGAGAAATTGTCAGCCAAACCTGGGAGATTATGGCCCAAACACATGAGACTGTGGCCCAGACCTGGGAGACTGAGCCAAACCTGGGGGGTTGTGACTGAAACCTGGGAGAATCTGAGCCAAACATGGGAGACTCTGAGCCAAACATAGGAGATTGTGACCCAAACCTGGGAGACTGTGGCCCAAAACTGGGAGATTCTGCCCCGAACATGGGAGACTGTGCCCTGAACATGGGAGATTCTGCCCTAAATCCAGGAGATCCTGCCCCAAAACTGTGACATTCTGCCCCAAACCTAGGAGATTCTGCCCCAGACCTGGGAGAGCCAAACATAGGAGATTGTGAGCCAAACATGGGAGATTGTGGCTGAAACCTAGGAGATTCTGCCCCAAACCCGTGCCATTCCGCCCCAAACCCGTGCCATTCCCCCCCAGCCATGCAGCCATGCATACCTGCGGCCCTCGACGCAGTGGCCTGCGGTGAGCACGGCCCTGCGGCTCAGCAGGACGCCCCCGCAGAGGTGGATGAAGCGCACGCCGCCCCGCAGCGCCTGCAGGGACACCACCCACGGCCACGCGCCCTCGGGCGCCTCGTGGCCCCCCACGATCCACGACGTGGCTCTGCGGGCCAGGGGCAGCTGCTGCTGGCACTCTGCAAGACAAAGGGGGGGTTAGAGGCAAAAAGGGGCTTTTGGTGCAGTGCTTTAGGGGGAAAATAGTGCTTTTGGTGCGGCGTTTTAGGGGGAAAATGGTGCTTTTGGTGTGACGTTTTAGGGAGAAAATTGTGCTTTTGGTGCAGCGCTTTAGGGGCAAAAAGGAGCTTTTGGTGCAGCGTTTTAGGGGGGAAATAGTGAATAGTGCTTTTGGTGCAGCGTTTTAGGGGGAAAACAGTGCTTTTGGTGCAGAGTTTTAGGGTGGGCTGGGGTTTATGGGTTGGTCTGGGGTTTTTGGTTGGTTGGACTTTTTGGTGAGGGGTTTTTGTGGTTGTTTTGTTTCTGTAGTGGTTTGGTTTGGTTTGGTTTTGGGGTTTTTTTGAACCTCCAGTGTTTCCACAGCACAGGATGTGGAGCTGCTGGAGAAGAGTCCAGAGGAGGCACCATCAGAGGATGGATCAGCCTTGCTGGGAGGAAAGGCTGGAGAACTGGGATTGTCCAGCCTGGAGAAGGTAAACTTTGGGGTGACCTCATTGTGGCCTCCCAGTGCCTGAAGGGAACCTGCAGGAAAGAGGGAGAGAGACTATTTCCAAGGGGCTGGAGAGCCAGGACAAGGGGAATGGCTTCAAACTCAGAGAGGGCAGGGTTAGATGGGGTATTAGGAAGAAATTCCTCCTTGTGAGGGTGGGCAGGCCCTGGGATGGATTTTCCAGAGAAGCTGTGGCTGCCCCATCCCTGGGAGTGTCCAAGGCCAGGTTGGAGCAACCTGGACTAGTGAAAGGTGTCCCTGCCCATGGCAGGGGGTGGGATGGGATGATGTTTAATGTCCCTTCCAACTCAAACCATTCCATGGATCCTGCCATCTGCGGCTCCTGAGACTTCTTAGCCAGTATCAGGTCCGTGCTTTTACCTCACTAAGATGCACTCACATACACATCTGAGCCTAAACACGCCAAGACACCGCTGCTTTGCAACTCAACCGCTTTCGACGTGAACCAAGTTCACCCGCCTCTGTGACGACCCCCTCATCCCCTCTCAGGCCGCCCGCCTGAGAGGCCGCCCGCCACCCGCTCCCCCGGCCCCGGCGGGTCCCTGTACCCTCGTCGGGGTCCCTGGGGGCCGCCCCGGCGGGCCGGGGCCCCGTGAGGAGGAGGAGGAGCAGGAGCAGCAGCAGGAGCGGCGCCGCGGGCCGGCCCCGCCGCATGTCGGAGGCGGCGCGAAGATGGCGGCGGCGCCTGAGGGAGCCCCGGGGGGGGGGGGGAGCCCCTGCGGGGGCGGCCGGGAGACCCCGCGCGGGGCCGTTGGGGCCCTCACGGCCCCCTCAGGGCCCGGCCCGGGGACGGAGCGGGGTCGGACGGGGAGAGGGAGGGGGATCGGCCTAACCTGGGGAAAGGGTGGGGATTGCCTGGGGAAAGGGTGGGGGATTACCGGGGGAAAGGGCTGGGGGATCGGCCTAACCTGGGGAAAGGGTGGGGATTGCCTGGGGAAAGGGCTGGGGGATCACCCTCACCTGGGGAAAGGGTGGGGGATTACCTGGGGAAAGGGATGGGTTATGTCCTGGGGAAAGGGAAGGGGGATTGGCCTAACCTGGGGAAGGGGATGGGGGATCACCCTCACCCTGGTAAAGGGAAGGGGAGTTACCTGAGGTACCGCTCAGGGGGCTCACCCTCACCTGAGTAAAGAGTGGGGGGTCACTCAGGTAAAGGTTTGGGGGTCTCACCCTCACCTGGGTAAAGGGCAGGGGGTCTGTCCCTCACCCAGGTAAAGGGTCAGGGGTCTCACCCGAGGTACTCCTTGGGGGGCTCAACCTCACCTGAGCAAAGGTTTGGGGGGTCCCACCCTCACCTGGGTAAAGGTTTGGGGGTCTCACCCTCACCTGGGCAAGGGTCAGGGTTTGGGGGTGAGGGTTTGCAGAGGTTCCATCAGGTGGAACAGGAACAGCCCTGAGGGAGCGTGAGGAGCGGGCAGAGGGTCCTGTGGAGCCTCGGCCACATCCCAGGTGGGGAACACCTGAGGGAATCCCATCCCAGAGTTAACCAGGTACAGGCAGCAGTTCCCTTCCAGTAATACATTTATTTTCCTGCCTGCTGGGCTGGTTTATGTTCTCCTGGGATCCTCCGTGGCTGTGCTGGTCTCCAGCAAGGCAGGGTCAACAGTGCCAGAGCTTCAGGTCTCCACAATGGAAATGACCTCCAGTTCCATCAGGGGAAGTTTAATTAGAAATCAGGAAAAATTTCTTCATGGAAAGGGCTGTCAGGCACTGGCACAGGCTGCCCAGGGCAGTGGTGGAGTCACCATCCCTGGAAGTGTTCAAGAACCGTGTGGATGTGGCACTTGGGGACATGGGTTAGTGGTGAACACAGTGCTGGGTTAACTCTTGGACGCTGATCCAAAAGGGCTTTTCCAACCTCAACAATTCCATGACTCGGAGGCATTCAGGACACACCACCCTTTCTTCTCACTTGCCAATTCAGTTTCTGATTGAAGCCCCTCACCGTGTCCCCAAGAGGGGGACGTGTGGAGGAGCCTGTGCCGTGCTGGGTGTGCTGGTCACGAGGAATTCCAGGGGCAAGGGGAGCAGCAGGGCAGGACGGCGTTATTTCACCCCATACCCCACGATGTGTGGCTCGATGGGTGTCCAGGGCAGGGCGAGACGGATGTGTTGTACCTTCAGCTCCGAGAACTTGGCCTCTTCCAGATTTTTCCAGAGCTCTCTCTCGAGGCAGCATCCAGCAAAGACGAGTTTCCAAGTCGGGTAGCAGACCTGCTGCCAAAAATACTTCCAGCTGGAATGCTCGGCGGCCACGTGCTCCAAGAAATAGAAAGCTCCTCCCTGGGAACACAGAGGCTCCTTACAGTGAGTGTGGGGGTCATGCTGAGCAGTTCCCACTGTCCCTTCCTGTCCCTTCTCCCTTTCCTTTTTCCTTCCCTTCCCTTTCCTTTGCTGTCAGTTGGAATCAGTGAAAGCAGGAAACATGCAGAGATTCAAAAAGCACAAGGAATTGACTTATTTGATCTCTCTTTTATTCCAGCAATAGCTTGTTGTGGCTTTGTTTCAGGTAGTCATGCTAACATGACTTTTTTTCCAAAGGAATCTAAGAGAAATGTGTAAATCCTGCTCCAACAACACAGAGGATTGTCTTTCAACCTGACAGAGGGCAGGGTTAGATGGGATACTAGGGAAAATTCCTCCCTGTGAGGGTGGGGAGGGTGGCACAGGTTGCCCAGAGAAGCTGTGGCTGCCCCATCCCTGGAAGTGTCCATGGCCAGGTTGGACACTTGGAGCAACCTGGGCTAGTGGAAGGTGTTTCTGCTCATGGCAGGGGGTGGCACGGGATGATCTTTACGGTCTTTCCCAACCCAAACCATTCCATGATTCCATGAAAATGCCACTTTAAAGGCTGAAGGTCTGTTGCAAAAATACCCCAGCAAAACAGCTGGTTTCACTCTGCAGTTCATTAGTAACTGCAGGGGAGAAGGTGTTTAATTAGACTGGTATCATACAGGTGGAGCAGCCCCACTTCAGAGAGGCCAAAGCAGTTCATTTAAAATCCAGACTTTCAGCCTTGATTAGAACTTCCCACCCAAGGAAAGCCAGGTGAGTGGGAAGGGACAGCACCACATTCTGCTTTAAATGATGGACTGTGATTGCTGCTGATTTTGTCAGTAATTTTAGTTAGCAGAGTGTTGCTTTTAGGATTTTACTTTCAAGGCAAACCAGTCTGACCAGTACCAGGCGCAGAATGGTTGTAGGAACCCGCCTGGGTCTGGTTTCTAAGCTCAAACCCAACTTTTTAACACTTTTTTCCCCTTTCCTTGTGGCAAGGTGCCTCTGGAACAGATGAGAAAGGTGATAGACGTTTCAATGCAGGTACTCACCGGCCGCAGCACCCGCAGCACCTCCCTGAGGGTGCTGCTGACACTCTGGACCGAGCACAGCACCAGGGTACAGACCACGACGTCCACGGAGCCACTGGGCACCTGGTGCAGGTCTTCTCCTGCAGCCACCAGGAACTGCTCGTAGTGGAGGTGCTGGTTCTTCTTCATGTTCTTGGACAGGCTCTCCTGGAAGTGGGGGTTGATGTCAGTGCAAGTGACTTTGCAGCCCGCTGGGTAGAACTGGAAGTTGGAGCCGCTGCCTGTGCCGATCTCCAGCAGCCTCAGCTCCCCCGAGGGGCTCCGGAAATCAGGGAGGTTACGGAATAGCTCCACTTTATGCTTCTTTGACTTCTTGTCATGAGCTGTACTAATCTTGTCCAAGATGAAAGGGAAAAACACCTTCCTGCAGAAGGGCTCCCACATGCCCAGGAAGGACAGCAGGTAGATGGGGAAGGCGAGCAGCACCAGGCAGGCGCGCAGGAGGAGGACGCTGGCACCGACCTCTGCCATTCCCAGCGTGGGCAGAGGATCTACACGGAGCAGAACAACTTCTCCTGTGTGTTGGAGCCCTGGGAGCTCAGACAGAGCTGGCTTCCTGTACTCCCCCTGCTCCTCTCCGAGTACGTCCAGCTCCTTGGATTGCCCTGGGCGGCTCTTTTCTCCAGCTGATTTCCAAGTCCAGTCACAGGCGAGGTCAGAGCAACAGCCAGTGACCAGAGTGTCCCAGCTGGCAGGGGAGGAGCTGCCGGTTTGTTCCCAAACCGGGACGGACTGGGCAGCAAACCCGTGTGTGTAACCCCTGGCAAAGTGTCTCCAAGTGCCCTCTCTTGGCGCTCGGCGGTTCCGGCACGGTCACGTCTCTTAAAGCCGCCTGTGCTGCCCCCGGGGAGCTGAAGGGAGCTCAGCCCAGCCCTGGAACTCTGTAGGAATTTCACTGGGGGTTTGAATAGAGTTTCTGTTCAAACATGCTTGTCTGGGAGTTGGTTTCCCACCCACTGTGAGCAGCTGGGTGAGCTCAGGGGCTCTGTGCTCTCTCTGATCTGAACTGAATCTCTGCTGAAAAGCATTTCCAGTCTTTGCACTTCGAGGACACCTTAAATCCTTTGGTGTGTGGGAACAGGCTCCGTGAGCTGCTGTTTGGAGTGATCTTCCAGACCTTTGATGGGAATGATAGGCAGAGATGAAACAGTGTATTAATTCAGTAGTTGCTGCACGCAGCATGTGGAGTTTGGGGGTTATTATTGGCTTAAGGTCGAGACAACAACGACCACTCTGGAAAACTCTGTCAACTTTGGGGTCTCCAGAGCTTTCCAGAGGATTTGGTGGCAGCGTGGATGAGCCATTAACAGGTGACTGCTCTGCTCCAGGTGACAGCAGGACTCAAGGCCCCTAAAACCGTGGAAGGAGCACTCCTTAATAACCTTGGGGCAGTTCTGCTGGGAATTGCCTTGGAGTTTCGTTTTGCTGGGAGCGCTGCCGGTGTGTCCCCTCCTCCCTCTGGTGGCAGTGAAGCAAATTAAACCCGGGAGTAATTAGGTGCTTCATTAAGGAGCTCTGCTCTGTCTTCATGCCTCCACCTCGTGGCAGCTACAAACAGACTGAACAACGGGAATCACAGAATCCTTGAGGTGGGAAAAGACCTCCAGGATCATCGAGCCCAGCCTTTAATTACTGTGGGTTTTATGTGTGGAGCACAGAACAGAGGGAGGAATGGATTATTTTATGACACTCTGGTTTTATATCATGTTGTGATTCCTTGCCCTAACCCTGACCCTCAGACACTCGATTTCTGCTGCTGAGGAGATGCCATGTTTTATAAAGGTGAGGTTGGTGATGGGGACAGGGATGGTGATGGGGACAGGGAAGGTGATGGGGACAGGATGATAGGGACAGGGATGGTGATGGAGAGAAGGATGGGGACAGGGAAAATAATGGAGACAGGGATGATGGAAACAAGGATAATGGAGACAGGAATTGGGATGGGGACAGAGTTGATGATGGACCCAGGCCTAATGCTGATGGCCCAGGCCCAGTGATGGTGATAGTGATGGTGATGGTGCCCTGCAGTGCCCGATGATGATGGTGATGGTACCCGATGGTGATGATGCCCTGCAGTGCCCAGTGATGATGATGATGATGGTGCCCTGCAGTGCCTGGCGAGGATGATGATGATGATGGTGCCTTGCAGTGTCAGGTGAGGATGATGATGATGGTACCCTATGATGATGATGGTGATGATGATAATGATGATGCCCTGCCGTACCCAGTGATGATGGTACCCGATGATGGTGATGATGTACCCTATGATGATAATAATGATGATGGTACCCTATGATGATGATGATAATGATGATGATGATGCCCTACAGTGCCTAGTGATGATGGTACCCTACGATGATGATGGTACCCGATGATGATGATGATGCTGATGGTGACACCCCTCAGTGCCCGATGATGATGATGGTGACACCCCTCAGTGCCCGATGATGATGGTACCCGATGATGATGATGATGGTACCCTCTCATGCTGCTGCTGTTGCTGCCACCCCTCAGTGCCCCCCGGGGTTTCCCCTCTCCCCCCCATTCCCCCATCTCCCCTCCCATCGGCTCCCAGCGCCCCCTGCCGGCGGCGGGGTCTCCGTGCCGAGCCGAGCCGTGCCGAGCCGTGCCGGGCGGGGGGAGCGCCGGGAGCGCACCAAGATGGCGACACCCGCAGTCCCTCCCGCAGCTCCCCCCGCGCCGCAGTCCGGCCCCGCCGCGCCGGGCCCGCGCTGAGCCCGCCCGACACGGTGAGTCCGCACCCCCGGGGTCCCCCGCAGCCCCCCGCGGGCCCCCCGCGCCCACCGCCCCCGCAGCCCGCCCGCCTTCCCCCGGGGGCTCTGCCGCAGAGCGCGGCCCGCCCGGCGCCGGGCGCACCGGGGAGCACCGGGGGGCACCGGGGAGGGTGGTGGGGAGGCTCGGGGAGACCCCCAGCCCCCAGCCCGCCGCGGGGAGGGGTGTCCCGGGGCTTTTCCCTTCGCCGCCCGCACGCCCGGGGGATGCCCGGTCACCCCGAGCCCCGGGAGGGTCGGGCGGAGCAGGGGCTGTGCCCACCCGGTGCTGCCCCGGCCGGGCTCGGGGGGCTCTGGGGGACCCTGCCCGGCCCGGGAGGGTCCGTCCACTGCAGCCCGAGGGCCCCGGCCCCGCCAGGGCAGGGGGGGACGGTGGCATACTCTAAATGGAGCGACCCCCTGGCCGGGGGTCCGGAGCTGGGAGGGGGCAGCAGCCCCCTGCGCCCACCCCCGGCCTAAGCCCCGCTCGGGCCCCCTGCACCCAGCCCTGCATCCCTCCCGCATCCCTCCCTGCCTCCACCCAGCCCTGCATCCCTCCCCGCATCCCGCTCTCCGTCGCGGGGCCCGCGGGACCGTCCTGGCTGGCCCCGAATTTGGGGGCCGCGCTCTTTGTCTGCATTGTGGGGAGGGAGAGCCCGAGTTGTCCCCGCGGTCCCTTCCCCCTCGACCCTCTCTGCAGCGCCGCTCCGGCCCCAGCGCCCCCTCCATCCCACCCCATCCCATCCCCATCTCCGCTGCCCGCGGACGGAGACAACTTGGAGAACAGGTCTCTTTTTTTTTTTGGTGGTGATGATGGTGGGGGGATGCTCGAGGCGGCCTTGATGTTCCAGCTGACCCAGATGTTGGGTCAGCATCGTGGTTGTGGTTGTGCTCTTCCCTCCCTCCTTCCTCCCACCGCACTGATTTTTTTTTTGGGTTTAGGGGGGGATCGGCGAGGGCAAATTTGGTTTATATTATTTTTCCTTTCCTGCCGGGAGGGAATTGCACGTTCACAGGGCTTTTTTTTTTCCTTCCCTCTCCCCTATTAGAAATCTGGGTGTCTCTCTCCCCTCCCCTCCCCCTGTTTGGTGCAAGCGATGCCCAGCTGATGTGGGGGTGGGGACGCCGGGAGATGCTCCACGGCAGCGGCTGCGGATGAGCCGGGGTGAAGTCGGAAAGTCTGGGCAGGGCAGCGTGTGCGGGGGCCCAAACCTGGACCTGCCCCCCGTGGGGCCCTGCGCTCGATTTGGGAGGGTATTCCCAGCCGTGGGATGCCCATCCGTGTGTGTGTGTCCCCCATCCCGGTGCCGTGTCCAGGGAGGGTCTGCGGGAGGGTTTGGGGCGCTGGTTGTGGCCGTGTCCGCCCGGGCCGGGAGCACTGCAGCATTCCAGCCGCACCGGGAGCCGTGACCGGGACGTCCTCGGTTCACACCGGCAGCTCCGGCTGGGAGGAACGGGGAGTCTCTGTCCTGGTCCTGGTTCTGGTTCTGGTCCCTGTCCTGGTCCTGGTTCTGGTCCCTGTCCTGGTCCAGGTCCCAGTTCTGGTCCTGGTTCTGGTCCCGGTCCGGGTCCTGGTCCCTGTCCTTGTTCTGGTTCTGATCCAGGTCCCGGTCCCGGACCTGATCCCGGTCCTGCCGGTGTCTCCGGGGGTGGAAAGGGAGCCGAGCGTGGCCGCGGCGGTTTCCCCCGGCATCCCTGGAGGGATGGGGCTGGAAATGGCCCCGTTTCCCTGCGTGGGTGATGGAGGTGGTTCCTGCAGCCCGTGACCCCCGGGCAGAGTGGTGGGCGAGGCTGGACGGGCCGGGGGGACCCTCCGCGGCTCCGGCGGGGCCGGTGCTGAAGCGGACAGCTCCTCGGGGCTCCTCCCGGCGCTTCCCGGCCCTTCCCGGCTCCTCCCGGCGCAGCAGGGACCCCGCGCCCATTGCACCCTGTTCTCGGGGCCAGGGGCTGCCCTGTAAACTTGGGGAAGCTCTTGGGAATCTCTGGCCAGCCCGTGCCTTTTGGAGCAAAGCTCCATCGGGATGTTTTCCGGACAGGTCCATCCCAAGGCATCCCGGATGTTTCCCATCCTCTGTGTGTTCAGAAAGCCCCCCTTTGTCGCTTTGGGTGGTTGTGTGTGGAATGAACAGTGTGGCCGAAGGGCTGCTGGGTCATTTTTACACATTTCGGTGCCTCTACAGGGCTGTCCCCCCCGGGAACGCCCTGGGCCCATCCCGGGGAGGTGAAGCAGTTATATAAGCTCGGATGAGTGGCCTGGGGCTCGGGGCTGGTGTGGACACCGTGGTGCTCCGTGGGACAGGTGTAGTGCCAGGGGTGGGTGGAAGGAGGACTCTCTCAGCCAGGAGGGTTGTGTGCTGCAGGAAATGGGGCAGGGCCGTGCCTTCCCCCTGGTAAACGAAGCAGAAACAGCGCTGGGTGGAAATGGAGCAGCTCCAGAACCAGAACCCCAGCCGTGTCTGCCCTGTTGTGGCTGTGCCTGAGCTTGGCCTTTGGAACTGCCTTGTCTGGGTTTCCATCTCCACTGAGACTTGCTGGTTTTCAGTGCCTGGAGGGCCCTGAGGCCGTGTGGACCCCTGGGCTCCGTGTGGACCCCTGGGATCTGTGTGGATCTGCTGGGCTCCATGTGGACCCATTGGGTTCCATGTGGATCTGTTGGGCTCCATGTGTAGATCCCTGGGCTCTGTGTGTGGATCCACTGGGCTCCATGTGGGTCTTCCGGGCTCTACATGGATCCCTGGGCTACATGTGTAGATCCATTGAGTTCCCTGTGGATCCCTGGGCTCTGTATGTGGATCCATTGGGTTCCATGTGGATCCCTGGGCTCCCCTGGGCTCCTGCTGTCACATGGTTCCCATTCACTATCGATCACCTTCCCCCGAAGTGGCTGTGACTCCATTGACATCGACAAATGCAGCAGGATCAATAATTTATTGTTGAGCTCAGAGCAATGGGCTGGCTGAGGGAGAAGCAGCAAAACAAAGAAACAAGAGGGAGTTGGGAGCAAGCACAGGGAGGAACTGATGTAAGGCCCCAGAGAGAGGAAGGGCATGTGAGGGCTCATGTGGTGGGGAGCTGGTCATCCCTGGCCACTGGCTGGAATCTGGTGGGGTTCAGGAATACCTGAGCTCCCAGACTGTCCCCTGTGCCCTGTTATCCCACTGGTGTGCAGAGCAGGCAGTGGCTGAGTTGGGGAACACAAGCAGGGAAGAAGTGGCTTCCTGGTGCAGGAGTGTGTTGTGAACCCTCCCTGGCATGAGCTGAGCTTCCAGGCTGGCTTTGAACACTTCACATGCTCTCCTGGGTTAGGAAAAGCTGTCTTCTTTCCAGCAGGAATTTCTGCATGGAAAGGGTGGGCAGGCCTTGGAAGGGGCTGCCCAGGGAGGTTTGGAGTGTCCAGCCCTGGAGGTGTCCAAGGAATGACTGGAGGTGGCACTCAGAGCTCTGGGCTGGGGGATAAGGTGGGCATCAGGCACCATGGGCTGGGAGGGCTTTTCCAGCCTCAGTGGTCCTGGGATTCTCTTTAAATGCTGTTCCAAAGTTAGAGCAACTTCTGCCTTCCCTCCCCTCAGCCTGGTCCTGCTGTAGCTGCTATTCCTGCCTCATGGAGCACTCCAGCAGTCAGGATATTCTAAGGAGAAGGAGCAGCCAGTGGGGTCTGGGCTGTGGCAAAGCTCTGACATTGCTCCCTTCTGAACAGAAACATTTCAAAAAGCAAAAATCTTGGTACCTGAACCCTGAAAGTGCCACTCCACGTTTCTTGTGCTGCTGCTGCCCCCCCAGCAGGAAGGTGTGAGCAGTTTGGAATGAAATCTACTGAGAGCTGATTTGGGGAGGGATGCTCTTGCTTGTTGAATAGTGTTACAACACCCAGTGAACTGTCCAGGCAGTGGCTTTAAAGTTACAGAAACAAACCCTTTGTTGCTGGAGAAGGGAGCAGAGAGTTGCAGAGAGCCAGAAGGTTCCCCCTGAACCTCCTTTTCTCCAGGCTGAGCCCCCCCAGCTCCCTCAGCTGCTCCTCAGTGGCACCCAGGTGGAAAAGTGCTTGGAAAGGTGAGGCTGAACAACAAACCTGGCCATTCCAGGGGTGATTCCAGTGGGAGGTGAACTTTTCATTGGCTGTGGAGTGAAATCAGTCACAGGGTGGTGACAGGACAACCAAGAATGACTGACATCAGGGTGGGGAGGTGTTTGGCTGATCAGCTGAGATTTGCAGGGGTGATAAGAAGGAAGAAGACACTGTCACTCCATAAGGAAACCTGGGTTGTATTCCAGCAGAAATTCCAAGATCCATGTTGTGTGAGAGCAGAGCACTTAGGAGAGGGTTATTTATTCTCCCCCCTTTCATGTCTGTCTTATTTGCACTGGAACCATCTGAGTGCTGCACGACAGGAAATTAATTCCTCCCAAATGATGGTGTAAAATAACCATTCCCTGGCTCCTGTTTTATGGGTCATGGATAGGGCTGAATGAAGCGAGCAAGGAATTAAATCTGGGTTAGTGGCTGAACTCTTAACACAAGAACTGTTTTAATCAGTCCTTTGTTCAGGAGTTGGGCTTTAAAAGAGGGAATTTCAAGCACTTTAGGTTGTTTAGTCTGTGAATCTCCAAGTTCTGTGTGATGTTGGTGATAAACAGGAGTCAGCTGTGAGTAACAGCTACGTAGGGAGTGGGGATTAATTGTCTAACTGGGATTAACTGGTTTTAGTTCCAGTAACTTACTGGGGATGTTACAGAAGCCACACAGTTGCTGAGAGGGACCCAGGGCCCTGCAGTCTGAGGTCTTTAATTTCTGAGGTTTTTAGTAAAGCCTCACTGAATAGTAATGTATTTTCTGTGTGTTCAAGTCATCAAGGCCAGGTTGGGGAGTGTTTGGTCGTGGAAGGTGTCCCTGCCCATGGCAGGGCGTGGAACAAGGTGGGCTTTATGGTCCCTTCCAACCCAAACCTTCCTGTGATTGGGCTATTTCTCTGTTGCTGTTTGTTGCTTTGTTTGTTTCACTCATTCTGTTTTTACCTTTAGAGGGCTGTGTGTGTTCGAGTTCAGGCCTTCCCTGGCTGTTCCAAGACCATGCCCTGTCGTGGTTGAGTTCCCTGCCCTGGAGCTCCACTTGGAGGGGAGTGCCCAGGGAACTCCCCCAAGGTTTTGTGTAGGGTGGGAAATACCCAGCAGAGGCAATAAATAGATACTGAAATTGGGAATATTTCCTCTTCCTTCCACTTTCTAGCAACAAATATGCCATGAGAGCTTTCCTAAGGAATAAGTCCCTCCTTCTCCCCAGCCTGTTGCATCCCTGAACCTTTTCATTGATAAAACTGGCCTGGTCTGGGCACAGGATTCACTGCAGATGGGCATCAGCCACTTCCAGCCATGGGTGTTCCCATGCATGGATATTTTGGGTTGGCTTGAAGGTTTTTAGGCTCTCCTGCAGTGGAATTTTGGGGGAATGTTCATCTGTGCTGTGTTTTCCTTCCTGCCCTGACCCTCCTGTTGAAATCAGAGCCACATGTGCCCGTGTGGGTTATGTAAAAACTCACAGAAAAGGTCTCTCTCTCTCTCAAAGTCACCCTGTGAGTGGCTGGATCTTGGTAATTAATAAGGGAAGAAACGTGTTAAAGCAAGGAAATTGCCTCAAAAGTGTTTTTTAATTTATTTTGACAATCAGCTTGAATAATTTATTGGAATATTTCATAATGTACCAGTAAATGGACTGCTGGGAACATTTAGAAAAAATAATTAAGCCTTAGCAACTGGGCCCCTCTGTGCAGTGGTTTCTGATGGGAAATGGCTGAGGTTTGAAAAATGTGGGTGTGAATACACAGTCTGGGCCTGAGGAGTTGTGTGCACCCAACTCCAGGTGCCCAGGGCCAATTCCTGGCTCCCCCAGAGCAGTTTTCCATGGATCCACAACCCACCCCCTCCTCTCCAGCTCACCTGGAGGCCGAGTCTGTGTCACAATTCTCAGAACTTTTCTCCTGTCAGAGGTTGGAGAGCCCCAAAGGGCCAAAAGGAATGCTGGCATTTATCCCTCCCAGTGTCTGCTGCCCCAGCAGGACCATTCCCAGTTGGAAAATAACATTGAGCAGGTTTTTGGCCTGCAGAAGCTTTGCCAGAGGAACAGCCCAGGCCACGAGTGCCAGAGCGGGTGTGGAAGTGTCTTCATTGATGAAGAGGAGGATGAGCCACAGTTCATTTTGGCCATTCCCTTAATGTGGGATAATTTATTGGGAAAACAAGCAATGTCAGGGCAGGCAAGAACTTCCCAAGGAGTGAAACCCTCAGGTTGCTGTGGGGTGTTGATATTAAGCAAGTAACAGCCCTCTAAGTAATTCCAAAATGGCAAACCCCAGAGGCTGCTGCAGCTGGGAGCCAGATTTGGGTGTTGGTTTGTTGGTTTTGGTTTTGTCCTTTGCCTTTAATGGCAAGTTGAGTCGGTGCCTCCAGTTGTGGGTTGTGTAATTGTGCACAAACTCCTTCGTGCCTTCATTTTTTTTTTCCCTTTTTTTTTTCTGCTGTGTCCCTGAGCTACTTTGGTTTCTAAATTCAGGCCTTACATATTTATCTGTGCCATTCAATTAGACCACATCCCCAATGCTGCTCTATAGTTTCACAGTATGTGGGAAATTTGGTAATTAAATGCATGCAAATGCTGCAAGAATAGAATAAATTAATTTTCCTTAATATCAGCAGGCCGCTGGGTGATTTCTCAGAGATAATGTGACCAAGGTACTGGTTTTTCTCTCCCCTTCTTGCCATCTTTCTGAGGCTTTGCTGTTATTACTTCAGAAATATCTGGTCAGGTTTATAGGCAGAGAATCCCAGCCCGGCCACGCTCTGGGATTACATAAGGAGGGAGATCTATAAATCAGGTTTTTTGGCTCTCCAAAGAAACCCTGAGCTGGGAACAGCATTTAATGCCTACCCAGGTGGTGCAGCTTTGGAGTGAGGTGTGGATGGGAGCCCTGGGAGGCTGGAAGTGGTCATGGCAGAGCTGGAGTGGAGCAGCTGCAGGGAATAGCCTGAGATCCCTGGGAAGGATCCCCTGCACTGAGTGTGCTGCCTCTTGGAACTGCTGTGTGAAAGGCTGGGAACTCCTGCTGTTCCTCCCCAGGGCTCGGTGGTTTGTCCCTGGGTTCTTCCTGAAGCCCCCTGTGCTCCAGGGAGTTGTGGTTCTCCTTGGTGGGGGCAACTCCAGCTCCCAGAGCTGCTCCCAGAGCTGCTCCCACGTGAGTCCAGCGTGGCCATCAGAGCTGGGGCTGTGCAGGCCGTGGGTGCCTCCCCTCCTGTGGCATGGCTGCATTTTAACCCCTCAGCCCCGTATCCTGCTCTGCGAGGAATCTGAAAGTCATCCTCTGCGAGATTCCACATCTCTGATATCTCCTTGGATGCTGTGTTGGTGTTGCCTTAAAAGCTCTGACCTTACTGGTGATTTTTTTCCCTTCCTTGAGGGCCCTCATCCCACGTAGCTTTTGGATTCGTTCCGTGCCGTATCCTCGTGGCTCTCCTGCCTCTCCTCTTGGATCTGGCGTGCGGGTCCCTCCCCGAGCGCCGTGGCAGGGCTGGGTTCTCTTCCAGCCTGCAGCACTGCAGTGCTGTTGCATCAGTGCAGGGTTTCTGTCATCCCTCTCCTGCCTTGGCCTCCTCCCGGAGCGAGAACAGCCTGACGAGGGACCAGCAGCTTGGGAATGCAAGATATTCCTGCTGCTGGTTCTGGAGCGAGAGCTTGGCACGAGGAGCGGAGCTGCAGAGGGTTTGTGGGCGGCTGGATCCCGAGGAACCAACTTCCTCACAGCTCTGCTTTTTGGGGGAGTGGGTGGAGGAGCACGAGGGGCTCCTGGAGGGATGGGGCAAACCCTGGCAGGGGCTGGGCTGCTTGGCAGGGTGGGAGCTCTGCCAGCTCGCCCTCACCTCTGCTCTGCACCTCGTCCCCTCCCTCTTCCTTTGTTATTTGTGTTGCTTCTGGTGCAAAGAAGAGCCTGTGTCTAACCCACATATCGTGGAAATTTTAACTTTCAGAAATCCCCGTTGTGCTTGATCAAAGTGTTTTAAAATTATTTCATTGTTATGACCTGAAATGAGTAGAAACCCTGATAACTGATAGAATTATGGAATGATTTGGGCTGGGAGGGACCTTAAAGGCCATAAATTCCGCTCCCTGCCATGGGCAGGGACACCTCCCACCAGCCCAGGTTGCTCCAAGCTGGCCTTGGACACTTCCAGGGATGGGGCAGCCCCAGCTTCTGTGGGCACCCTGTGCCAGGGCCTGCCCACCCTGCCAGGGAGGGATCTCTGTGTGTAATTGTGTCTCTGAAATGAAGGGATGAGCTCTGACTTCCCACCATGGAGCTGTGATGTGCTGGGAGCGGGAGAGGCAGGTGAGCCCAGCAAGGGCTTGGTCCTTCCTAAGGAGCACTTGGAATTATCCCTCCCACACCTGTTCCAGTGCTGAGGTGGGGAAGGGAACTCCTCACAACTGCAGCAACACCGGATAGGGCACCAGGGAGCATTTTTGGGGAATGCTCAGTGCACTCTGCTCATGTTGGTGCCAGCCCTGAGTTGCTGCTGTGGGTACCAGGGAGTGCTTTGCTAAACACGTTAGTGCTGGTACCTTAGGCCAGGTTAGACCTGGCTTGTCCAACCCAGGCTGGCTGGGAATTTTGCCTGATAATCCATTTGCCTGAGAGCAATGCCTGGTAGAACCAGTTTTTTTTTGCAGGGAGACAGTGGGTTTGATGATGGAGTTGATTTTGCAGAATGGTTTTTGTGGAACAGTTTGTGTTCAGGAGGGCCCCATTGGGGTGGTCACCTTTGGCAGATCCAGGTCTTTGTGGTGCCTCTGGTGTTGCAGAACCTGGGGGAAGTGGGTAGGAGTGGGCAGGTTCACCTGTGTCCAGCTTGGGTGTAGCTTGTTTTGGGGCTGAACCAGCAGCTTGGCTGCCTCAGGCCTGTTGGAGCTCCAGGAGTGTCTGGATGATACTCTCAGGAGCAGGGTGGGATTGTTAGGGTGTCTGTGCAGGATTTTAAGGCACAGGGTGGGATTGTTGGGGTGTCTGTGCAGGATTTTAAGGCACAGGGTGGGATTGTTGGGATGTCTGTGGAGGACCCTCAGGGACAGGCTGAGATTGTTGGGGTGTCTGTGCAGGATTTTAAGGCACAGGGTGGGATTGTTGGGGTGTCTGTGCCAGGCCAGGAGTTGACCTGGGTGATCCTCCTGGTTCCCTCCCAGCCCAGCCCACTCCTGATCCCCGTGGGTTTCCAGCGTGGTGTCCACGTGTCTCCGTGCACCTTTTGGGGGGGGGTTGGGAGTCCCTTGGGGGGTCTCTGGGGAGTTTTGGGTGCCCCTGGGGGCGGGTTTTTCCCTGAGGGTCCGGTTCTGACGCTGTGCCCACCTTTGCCCTGCAGAGCTGAGCCGCCCGGGGTGCCCCATCGCGACGGGAGCTGGTGCAGGATGAAAAGATGGCAGCGCGGCTGCTCGCACCACCAGGCCCCGAGAGTTTCAAGCCCTTCACTCCGGAGTCTCTGGCCAACATCGAGAAACACATCGCGGAGCTGAAGAAGAAGCAGCGCTCGAAGCAGGACAGCAGCCACCGCGATGACGACGAGGACAGCAAACCCAAACCAAACAGTGACCTTGAGGCGGGGAAGAATTTGCCTTTCATCTACGGGGACATCCCAAAAGGGCTGGTTGCTGTGCCACTGGAGGACTTTGACCCTTATTATATGACCCAGAAAGTGAGTGTGGCGAGAAAGGAGCCGCTAAAGCGCCTTTTTGCCTTGGGAAGTGGCAGGTTTGGGTATGGTTGGAGCGGAAGACAAAGAATGGAGTCTTGGATGGGGCTGGTTTGGCTTGTTATGCCTTTTTTTTTAATGAGATTTAATTGTTATATGGTCGATTTTCAAGGATGGATTTAAGAGAGCGAGGTCTGGAAAGTACAAATAGACCAGGTTGTTTTGATGTGCCAGTTTTACCCATCAAGGCAATAGGGAGGATTGAACTGAGGGTGACTGTGATGGTCTGAGTGTCCATTTCAGCACTTGCATGGAATCCAGTGTGGATGGGGTGGTGAAGAAGGAGTGGGACACGGGATCATGGATTTCATCCTGATAGCTTTTATTCTTCAAGTCAAGGTGATGTGGCAGGAGGAGCTTGTGGGGTGTACTCAGAAATGGTGTGAGGAGTTGGGAAACTGCTGAGGATGGAGGGGAGGGATCTCCTGGGGGTGGAGTAGGGAGGAGCCTGGTCACAGATTTGCCCAGAAGGCTGAAACTGAGGTTCTCTGAGTTCAGTTTCATTACTTTCTTTGATACAACCTTAATTGGAGCAAGCTGAGGTAGTTGCCATCTCTGACTGAGGCTCAGCTGTCACTGGAGGAGCTGCAGGTTTGGCCCCTGGGTGACAGGAGCTGTGATGTGACTGTTCAGAACGGGGGGCAACTGGCTGTGTGTGAAATCCCTGTCCTGGGCAGCAAATGGTTGGTGGGTTTATGTTGGGACAGACGTTTGTGCCATGCTCTGAAGCGACTCTGAGACTGGCAGGGTGTCATTCCCATGGAATCAGCTGAATTTGGGGAATGTTGGGTGCAAGTGACTCTTCTTTCCTGCATTTACATGGTGAATTTGGTGGTTATTTGATGTGTTGGGGTGCTGGGAGCAGCTGCTGACTGAGCTCAGGGCTTTGGAATTGGGTGACCTGTGTGTGATGGGTCCCAGGCACAGTCCAGGTGATGTGGTGCTTCAGGAGATGCATTGCCAGGAGCTCCAGTGGGGAGGAGGCACCTTAGGGATCCTCAGGAATGGGTTTTTATGTTATGATTTTCTCTTTATTAAACCAATCTGGTGTTCCTTGGTTTTGGTGAGAGGATTTCACAGAATCCCAGAATGGTTTGGGCTGGAAGAGACCTTAAAGCCCATCCAGTCCCACCCCCTGCCATGGGCAGGGACACCTTCCACTAACCCAGGTTGCTCCAGCTTGGCCTTGGACGCTTCCAGGGATGGGACATCCTCTGGGAAATCCATCCCAGGGTCTCCCCACCCTCATAGGGAGGAATTTACCTTTTACCCTCCCACTCCCTCCGGCTCAATTTTTGCCTCCCACACAACACTATTGAAAACCTTTAATTTTCAGGGGACAAACGAACCAATCCCATCTCCAACAGCCTCTGTCCCATCCCCAGGAGCTCTGTAGGTTCCTTGAGGAGTCACCTGCTCGTGGAGTGGAGATGCAGGGAAGGTTCTGGAGAGGGGAGGCAAACCCACCCAGCCCTGTGTGTGCCGTGCTGGGAGCAGAGCCTGGCCCTTCCCACGGAACTGGATCCATGCTCTGCCCACCATCCCTGGCTCTGTGCTCCGTTCCCTTCCATCCCTCCCTCCGTGGCCATTCCTTGGGTGTGCCCTTCCTGCTGCTTCCCACAGTCAGTGACTTCCCACCAAGCACTTTTTTTAAGGCCATTAAAAAAGGCCCTTCTCTGAATCATCGGGAGTTGCGAATCTGCCTGAATCATGGGAAGTTTTCCAAGGTTTTTTTTTCCCCTCCTCTCCAGAAGGCTTTGCATCACAGGGCTTTGCTTCTGCAGCGTGCACAGGGACGAATCAGCCGGTGCTTTTCCTTGCAGGAGGACACGGTGATCTTGGTTCCTCTAAGGAAACTGCAGCTGCATTTTAAGGGAGCAGCTGAACTTCCAGTGGCTTCTTAATTGATCTTTAAAGGGGAGACACAGCGACCTGGGAACAGGACTGTGGCACGGGGAGTCACAGCAATGGTTCTGTCCAAGGTGCTGCTCTTTGCTCTGCTCAGTTTCGTTTTACAAAAGGGGAATCTCGGAATCCTTGAGGTGGGAAAAGCCCTCCAGGATCATCGAGTCCAACCCATGCCCCATGGCCACCTTGTCCCCCAGCCCAGAGCATTGAGTGCCACATCCAGTCATTCTTTGGACACCTCAAAGGATGGGCACTCCAAACCTCCCTGGGCAGCCCTTTCCAAAGCCTGCCCACCCTTTCCAGGGAGAAATTCCTCCTGATGTCCAACCTGACCCCCACCCTACTCCCCCCTCCTGTCAGGGAGTTGTGGAGAGCAAGATCATCCCTCCAGAGCCTCCTTTTCTCCAGGATGAGCTTCCCCCATCTTCTCCTGGTGTTCCAGCCTCTTCCCCTGCTCTGTTCCCATCTCTGGACACTCTCCAGCCCCTCAGTGTCTCTCTGTCAGTGAGGGGTAAGTGATGACTCTGAGGAGAACCTGGAATCCCTTTGCTCACAGGCAGCAGCTTTGGGAGCTCCTTTGGCTCCTTTTTGTCTCTGTAAGGACCAGAGAGAACTTTTCATTATTCCTTGCTTTCGTATTGTAATGGCCTTCTAATTCCTGGCCTGGAGGAGTGGTTGAAGCAATACTGGCCATGATATTTGTTGTGGAAACCCAAACCATTTCAATTAACTCCCCCAAAAGGCTGGTACCTGAAATTCCCTGTTCACATGTGCCAACAAAACTCAGGAGCAGCCCCAGTGATGGGAGCTGAAGGGAGAGCTCAGGACCATTTCCCTCTGTTATTCCCACAACCTTATCAGGATTTCTATCTTATAATGTTTTCCCATCTTCTGCTCCTCCCTTTCCTTCTGTTCCCTTTATGACCCAGCCCATCCCTCCTACAAACAGCTCCTCACCCTGTTCTTTCCCACTGGATGTGACTTTTCCCAGGCTGGGGTCGTTTTCCTCGAGCACCTTCCCTGGGCAGGAATCTCATCCTTGCTGCAGGATGAGGGGAAGGTGCTCCTGCTCCTGCCATTGGCTGTGTTCATGAGGCAGCAGAAGGTCCCTGAATATTCTGGGAGTTGGGACCACGGATAAGCTGAGCTGGGTGGATTCCAATGGAAAAAGGAAGGCTGTCCATACAGCCTGAGCATCCCAGGCTGGAGTGGGACGTCCGAGGTCACCTCTGGCCGGCAGAGGAGCACCTGAGGATCTCTCCAGGTTTCGTGCCAATGGAGTGACTTGCAGCTTCCCCCAGTCACATGCCCGGTTTGGAAATGGGCCCTGGGGCCTGGAATGTCACCTTGGCCGTGTGGGCCTGGGAAAATCACAGGGATGTGAGGGCCCAGCTGCAGGAGCCACATCTGCCTCGGGACTGTGACGTCTGCAGGGAGGGCTGGTGGCTCTGCAAGGTCACGGCACCACTCAGGGCTCTGCATGTCAGTGCAACAGAGGGGAGAGCCAGAACCACCTCAAAAATCAGCCTTTTGTTCTGGTTCCCACAGTCTCGTTGCCTTTTGCAATATTGGGGCAATACTGGCCGTGGTATTTGTTGTGGAGACTCAAGACATTCCAAGGAAAACCCCCAAAGGGTTGGTACATGGTCTTGTTCACACATGGCAGCGAAATTCGGGAGAACATCCCTGTGTGAGCAGCCCCAGGGGTGTTAGAACTTAAGTCCCCACCAGAATCCCCCCCTGCCCTGCTGGGGATGAGCCCAGGGCGGTTCCTGGGCTGGGGCACATCCAGCCTCTCCCTCCCAGCTCCCCAAACCCTCCTCCCCAGGGCTGCTTTAATTCCATTTGTGATTCCCCAGCCCCGAATTCCCTGGACATTCCTTTTCCAGCAGTGCCACCAGGAAGCCGTCGCTCTGCCTCTTGCTCAGCGCTGAGTGTCAGGCCGTCATCGTGTCCCTGCTGCAGGAATGTGCTTCCATATGTTCCCAGGGCTGTTCCTGGAGCTGTTTCCTTCTCAGATCTCCTGCCCACTCCTCCTCGCTCTCCAGCCACCACGGAACCGCTCGGCGTCAAACCTGCAGGAAGCAGGAGAGCCTCAGATCTTCCCAGAGCTGCAGTGTTCCTTGCCATCCCCCCAGCAGTTCCCTCCTGCCCTCCAGCACAGTCACCCTTTTGCAGATGAATGTAGGAAATTTGGGATCTTCCTTCTTTTTAGGAGCCCCATTTCCGAGGTTTTGGCAGCACGTGGGTCCCGCCGGCTTTGAAGGGGACAGAGATTTTCCACGGCTCCACCACCAAACTGAGGCTTTGGGAAGTTCAACCAGACCCAACCATGTCCTGGCCCGACTGCAAAATGCCTTTTTCCGGGTGCCACCTCCCTTGGAGTTCCGAGCTTTGCCTCAGCACATCTTAAAAGCTCTTAAGAACCTTCTTGGCCCAGCCCCAGCGAACGTTTTAGGCGCTCGCAGCCATTTCGAAATGGGGTTTTAATATGTGAGCAGCAGAAAGAGAAACTAAGAGAGGCTTTAAATTGCCAAACACTTCTTGGCTTTTGGGCTTTTCTTTCTATTGATGAGACGGGTTGGAGGTTTACCCAGGGTTTTATGGGATACCCAGGGGAATGGTGGATCTCAGAACTGTTGGAATCGATGAGCAGACTGGAATTGGGGCACTTTTTTGGTGTGAGGGTTGTACTGAAAGGCTCAGGAGTGATGGGGCTTTAGAGGCAGGAATAATTCAACAAGTTTTGTGGTCTAAAAAAGTGGACAGAGCACGGAGGGCAAACAAGGAGCTGCCTCAGGTAGGGGCACGGAACAGGTGGGGGGCGAAGAGCACAAGCACAACCTGGAGTTCATGTTTGGTAGGAACAGGGATGAAACAGCTTGAATTTCCTCGTGGAAAGGGTGGTCAGGCCTTGGAAGGGGCTGCCCAGGGAGGTTTGGAGTGCCCAGCCCTGGAGGTGTCCAGGGAACACCTGGACATGGCACTCAGTGCCAAGGTGGGCATCGGGCACAGGTCGGACTCTGATCCTGGAGGGCTTTTCCACCCTCACTGATCCTGTGAGTGATTTTCCAGCAGAGAATGCCTGATTTCTGGGTCAGCCCTTGTGAAACAGCTACTGAAGGTGTGTCCCTGTGTGATCCCTCCCACCTCAGGGCAAAGGGCTCCGACCCTCCCTGTGGAGCCCTTTCCATCCCCCCTCCCTGGCTGATCCTGCTGGCTCCGAGGTTCGGGTTGTTTGGCCTCTGTGAAGCAGCACTCCCTGTCCCTGTGTCCCCAGGGAAGGATGGTTTCCCTCCTGGCTCACTGAGCTGTGTCTGAGCGAGCCACAGGCCCCTCCACAGGGATTTCCCCCTGGGAATTGGAGGCACAATGGAGCTGAGCCACAACTCAGAGCTGCTGTGTGGCTTTTTTGGGAATTCCTGTCTTTGTCCAGCTCTCCTGGTCCCACAGAACACTCAGCTCAGGCACATCAGAGCTTTCATTGCTTACAGGATGTGGGAGCATCCCAGTGGGATGGGTGTCCTGCTCCAGAGCCTTAAAAAGAGATCCAAAAAGGAATGGGATGCAGATCCTGGAAAGTTCATGGTGTCAGGGAGGGGAACAAAACTGGTTCTTAGAACTGGGTGTCCCTTGAGCACTTTGTAGTTGCAGTTTTGCAAAACTTGGGGCCTCTTGGAAGGTTGTTCTGTGCCAAGGTGATCTGGTCATTAATTCTTGATGCTGCAATTGAAGAGCTGTCCAGGGATGTCTTCAGATGCTCTTGGTGGGGCTGCATTAGTGGTTCTGCTCATGAAGAATATGAATCCTGATTTGGATTATCCTTTGCAAATAATTTACTGCTCGATGGTCTAATTGAGCCAAACGAGCTCAAAGCTCAGGAGGAGGGAAAGGACAGATTCCCCAAGAGTGAGTCCCCAGGGGAAACTGGTGCTGGCAGTGAGCCCTGGGCATTCCCTGGGGTTGGGCTGCAGGAACTCAGGGCTCTGCCAGCTGGGGGGCTGGGGACACGGGATAAAAGGTGCCAGGGGAAGGGCTTTGGGTTCTCAGGGCACTCAGGTGGCTTCCTGCCCTCCCAGCCGGGTGGTGGGTGCTTTGGGTGGGCTGCAACGAGGCACCCACAGAGCCAGTTGTGCCTGGGATGCTCCCAGTGCTCCATGGGGAGATGGAGCAGGAGCTCTGTGGTTCAGGGCTGGCCAATTCTGCCTCCCATTGGCAGGAGTCATTGCACAGGGTCTGTGTAAAGAACCTCAAATCTCACACTTGTCTCTAGTGAAAGGCAGGGAGAGCCAGGGCTGTGCCACCCCTGGTTCCTGCTGGTGTGTCTCCAGGTGAGGGCTGTCCTGGAAAAGCAGCATTCCCTGGGGGACTGTTATTTGGGAAGGAGGCACAGGCTGTGCCATGAGGAGGGGCTGGAGCTCAGGGTCCTGGTGGGGGCTCAGCTGCCACATCTGCTCCTGGATCCTGGTCCTGAGCCACTTTGGTTCTCACCCCTTGGATAGGGGTGATGGTGCTGTGGAAGAGGGAAATGTGGGCTTGGGTGGGAGGTTTGGCTTCTTCTCTGGAGTCTCTGCTGAAATGGATGTTTGGAGTGGAATTATCCAGGACGTGCTGGTGGGGATGTCCAGCATGTCCTGGTATGTCTCACCCTACTGAGAGCTTCATAGAGGAGATTATTCTTTTAAAAAACCCAGAAAATGTGATTTTTTTACTATGGGAGTTGTTTGGTTGTCCTTTTCTGTAGAATTCTGCTCTGATTTTCCTGCATTAACACTCTCTCTCTCTCTCTTTGTTTCTCTGCAGACCTTTGTAGTACTAAACAGAGGGAAAACACTCTTCCGATTTAGTGCCACACCTGCCTTGTACATTTTAAGTCCTTTTAATCTGTTTAGAAGAATAGCTATTAAAATTTTGATACATTCATATCCTTTTTATTACCAAGTTCTCTCTGCCTTTGTGTGTCCACTGGAAAACTCTGCCCTCCCAAACTGTCTTTTGCTCCGTTCCCACTTATGAATGGCACTCCTGCACCTGGGGAGGTGGATTGGCCTCAGAATATACACAAAACCTGCTTTTTTGGGGTAAAAAATTGCTGTCTTTGAGCCACATCCAATGAAGGAAACTTTTATTTTCCCTGTGTCCATTCTCCCATCCCACACACGTGGATAAGTCTTGGAATAGATGTGATTTACAGTTGTGTTCATGTGAAGAGGAGCTGAGCTTTAACAGCTGCTGAAATGGTTAAATAGAACTAAAAAAGATGTAAATCAACACTAAATATCAAATAGAATTATTACCTGGAGAAGGAGCCAGAGCCACCTTGTCTGTAATTAGACACTGACTGATTTTCTGCTCTTTTGGCATCTCTAAAACATCCTTCTAATGGCACAGCTTTTCCAAAATGTTCCTCTGCAGGGCTCAGGCAGCTCCAGTGGCTTTGGGAGCATCAGCTGATGGTGTTATTAGGAGAAAAAAACGTGTCTATTGGTGAGCTGCTTTGCCCTGTGTGTTTATATATTATGTATTATTATGATGTACTTTAGATGTGACTCTGAAACAGAAACACGTTTATTTGCTGGGTTAGAATTTTCTGTCCCCTCCATTCCTGCCTCTCAGGTGGAGGAAAAGCTTTTCCATCTTGGGAATGTTTCCTTTGGCTCTGTGTGAGTTCTTGTGGCCTTTCCTCCCCCTGGATATCTGGGATGCAGCCAAGGGATGCAGATTGTCAGGCTGAGCCCAGGATGCTGCTGGAGGCTCTTGGGTCTTGGTCTAAGATCTCTCAGAGACTCCTGAAATAATTTGGGAATTCAAACAGCTTTGGATCCGAGCTGGATTTTTAATGCTAATAATTCAGGGGTTAAACCCCAATCTACCTGGGAAATGGTGCTGCTCAAACCAGCCACCAGCTCCCAAACACACTGAGGGGCTGCCAAAGATTCCTGGGGGGTTTTCCCAACTCAGTCCCACTCCCCGTGGGTGTCCCAAGCACAACGAGGGGTTTTCAAGCTACTGCCAAACTGGGATTATTTTCCTTTAAGCCTGGGATGGTTCTTAATTATTGGGATATGCCAGAAAACACAAGATGAATGGAATGGTGGCATAAAATGCTATTTATATACTATAAATATAGTGTATGGTGTATAAATATATACTAGTAATATGATATATTCATAGTGCATAAATAGCATGTATAGTATGTAAGTAGTATATATAGTGTGTAAATAGTATGTATAGTATGTAAATAGTATATATAGTGTGTAAATAGTATATCTATTAGATGAATAGTATATATAGTATATTAATACTATATAGAGTATATAAGCAGTGTATATTGCACAGTATAGAAATTATATCTAAAGATTGTATTTTATGTATTATCTGCATTATCTATTCCATATTATGTATTATATATTATATTAGCATATAGTATATAATATATAAGCAGTCTTGTTTCCCAAGACTGCTGGAAGGATCTGGGCTCTTCCCTGCAGCCCCCAGGGAGGGAAGAGCGTGGCAGTGGTTGAGTTTTCCTGCATTTTGGGGCCTTTTGGGGGGTTTTGCCAGCACGTGTCCCGTTGCTCCTTGACTGTGCCCCACAGTGTTCAGCATGATCATCATGTGCACTATTTTGACCAACTGTGTGTTCATGACTTTTAGTAACCCGCCCGAATGGTCCAAGAATGTGGAGTAAGTACCAGCTCCTGTGTGCTAGAACCTCCCAGAGCCCGAGTTTCTTGCCCTGCTCCTCCCCACCTTTGTTTGCATGAGCACATTGTCCTTCAGGGCTGTTTTCTGTGCAGAGAAATGCTTGGAGCTCCAGCTGAAAATACCCTTTTTCCCCTCCCGCCAGGTACACCTTCACTGGGATTTACACCTTCGAGTCACTCGTGAAAATCATTGCCAGGGGGTTCTGTATAGATGGCTTCACCTTCCTGAGGGATCCCTGGAACTGGCTGGATTTCAGTGTCATCATGATGGCGTGAGTTGTGTTTCCAGGTTGTCTCAGGGCGTTGTGGGACGAGGGGGGGGTTTGGAAGGGAAAAAGCCAAACCAAGGCAGATGAGATTTCTGGCCTGGTCCTTCCAAAGGAAGCTTTATCCTGATGGAATCTCACCATGGAGCTGGTGGAGCTGCTGCTGCAAAAAAATAGGATTTTTGGAGAAGTGCCTTAATGAATTGAGATTTTTGGTGGCTCACGTGGCTCAGTGTAGGACCAGCAGCCAAATATCTTCAAATTGCAGTCTCTGCCTCTCCTTCCTCCTTGGGCTGGTGTTTGAAATATTCCTGGGCTGCAGCTCGAGGTTGGACAATCATTACCCCCTTAATAGCCCATTAATAGCCCATTAATAACCTGTGGTTCTGAACCCATTTGCCAAGGAAGGTTCAGTGCCAGAGGAAATCTCTTGATTTTCCTTCCTCATCCCTTTCTCATGCCAGTTCAGCTCCCAAGGGCTGATGTTGAGGATCACAGGGATGTTGAGTCCCAGCATTAAATGCACCCCCCATTCCTGGGTTTTTCCTTATGGCCCTGAGCTGATCCTGGCTCAGGCTTAGTCCTGCTGATGGAAACCAGCTCCATGTCAGTGGTCTCTCAGTTGCTGGGGGAAGAGATTTTTTTCCCCTTTTACATTTATTTTTGGGGCATTGCAGGTGCACATTGTTGGGGTCCCACAGTCACCAACCCCTGAGGGAACAGGGGTCATGTAGGAACCTTCCAAGGGTTCAGAGCACTTGAGTTGTAGGGAAATGCTTGAATCATATTAAATGCCTATTTTTGCCTGGATTCTGCACCCAAGGTGCTTGAGTTTCCTGAGTTCCTGCTCTTCTTCTCCTTCCCTTTTATTACTTATTTGAATTATTCCCAAAGAGTAATTCACTGGCCACAAAAAGCCAATAACCAGCAGCTCCTGGGCACTGGAGTTTGCCTTCAGAGCAGTTGGGGCTCTGCTGTGGCCAGTGTGAGCTCACCTGGGTGGGTGCACAGAGACCAAAACCCAACTGGGGACTGGTTATTTCCTTTATTTCCCCATAAATTGCCAAGTACCAGCTTTAAAGGGCCCAAGGCCCTGGGCTGCAATAAATACCATAAATCCCTCACTGATCCCTGTAACCACCCTGTTTGCAGAGGCTTTACCTGTAGGCTCAGGTACAACCCCTTTGTGCCAAGGGCATGACTGAACCCCCACTAGGAGAGCCTGAGTTTTTGGTAGCCCTTGAGGCCTTTCTGCACCAGGAAAAATCTTGAATATTGAACATTCCTTTGCTTTTTCATAGCAAGTTTCTCCCCAGACAGCACAGAGGAATTGTTCTCTAAATTGGGGTGAAATAGAGCTCTGGTACCTTGCACTGAACCTCTTCTCCTCTGTATCTTGGGTTTGTCCCCATGTGAAAGGGGCTGATCAAACCTTCCTGTGGCTCAGAAACAGGCAGTGAAGAATAAAGGCTGAAAATGAAGGATGCAAATGAAAATGAGGGCTGCTAATGGAAATGAGGGATGCTAATCAAAGCAAAAGATGATCATGTTTTATTAAAAACATGAGGTGCAGTGAATGTGCCTGAAACCCCTGAGCTGAGGAATCATAAAATCATGGAATCCTGGAGTGGTTTGGGTTGGGAGGGACCTTAAAGCTTCCACTGCCCAGGCTGCTCGGGGTGGTGTCACCAAGTCCCCTCACACTTCTGACACTTTGCCAATTGCCTTCTGCTGAGGTGGCACTGAATTCTCCAGTCCTCTGTAGGACTGTGTGAAGTTTGGGGCACCACAATATGGAAAAGGCCTAGATCAGTGGGAGAGGGTCCAAAGGAGGGACACAGGGACGGGGAAGGGGCTGGAGGAGCAGCTGAGGGTGAGGAGGAGACTGAGGGGACACTCATTGGGGTCTGTGGGGGCAGCTCCGACGTCTGTGAGCAGGAAGAGGATCCAGGGAATGGCTGGGGCTGTGCCAGGGCAGGGTTAGGATGGATATCAGGAAAAACCTGTTCCCCCAGAGGGTGGTGGGCACTGAGCAGGCTCCCCAGGGCAGTGGCCACAGCCCCAGGAGCTCCAGGAGGGTTTGGACAACAGGACAGGGACAGGGTGAGATTGTTGAGGTGTCTGTGGAGGGGCTGGAGCTGCACTGGATGATCCTTGTGGGCTCCTCCCAACCCAGGATATTCCATGATTCCATGATTCCAGGTGAGGACACAGGTACCCACCCATGCCCCTGGGCAGGCTGGTTGCAGAGAGGAGAGACTTAAAGTGTGTTTTGCCTCTGCACCCTCGTGCCTCTCCCGTTCCAAAGCCCATTCTGAAGCGTTTGAAATCACGAGCTGTTTCCTTCAAGCAGAAGGATTTTTGCACAGGAAGGTGACCCCAACGGTGCCATTAACTCTGGTTTAATTCTGCAGGTATATAACAGAGTTTGTAAACCTAGGCAATGTTTCAGCTCTGCGCACTTTCAGGGTTCTGAGAGCTTTGAAAACTATTTCTGTAATCCCAGGTAAGGCCCCGGTTGGTGTTGAGCTGTCGGGTACAGGCCCCTGTGAGTGATGTATTGCTTTGTCTGTAGTTGTTGTTTGATTTTGGTGTGTGTATTGTCATGGTGTTTTTTGTGTGTGACCTCCCTCATTGCAGATATGTCACAGAGTTTGTGGACCTTGGGAATGTCTCAGCATTGAGAACTTTCAGAGTTCTCCGAGCTTTGAAAACTATCTCTGTAATTCCAGGTGAGAACCCTTTGGCATTAAAGGCTGGGCTTGCCTGTGTCTCCCCTCCACATCTCCCCTCCCTCCCTGCACTGCTTCTTCCTCAGAGGTGGCTCTGGGGTTTTTGGATGGGGTTTGCAGTCTGTGTAAGAGAACAGTTGGAAATTCAGGCTTCTGGGCCATCAGTTATGGGATGAACAGGCTGTTGTTCCACACTTTTCTGTCCCTGTGTACACCCGGGGTGTGCCCGTCTCTGAAATTAAAGCCAAGCTTAAAGTTTAATTGCAGATGCATGAAGGGTCAGGCTGCCCCTCAGGCTGAGCAGTTTCTGGCTCAGGGAGTCCCCCCTGTTACCACCAGCCTTTCTGGAGCTTTAGGAATAACTGTGTAAGGCAAGAGAGTGAAACCCAACCAGGATTAGAATCTTTTGCCCATTTCCTGAGCCAGGAAAGGACTTGGCAGGGCTGTCCCTCCCAAAGCTGCTTCCAGACTTGTAACTCCTCTGGGTGTCACAGGATGAGCAGGGGCCCTTCCTTTGTTGTGAGACACCACAAGGACTGCATGGACTGGGAATCACAGAATTCCAGAGTGGTCTGGGTTGGGAGGGACCTTAAAGCTCATCTCAGTCCATGGGCAGGGACACCTTCCACCTTCCAGGCTGCCCAGAGCTCCATCCAGCCTGGCCTTAAACACCTCCTGGTCCTGAATTCTTGTACAGAAAAGCCTCGTGCAGGTGGTTTCTCAAAAGGGCCCCTAATTTTAAGGTCAGGCTCAAGGCTCAGCCCTCACAGGCACTCAGGAACCTGCAGGTTCCCAATTTTCAGATGCTCCACCTGTCTCAAGGCAGGGCCCTGAAATAAACCCTGGATTGCTCTGCAGGTCCTGTGGGATTTGTTCCCTAATGCGTTCCCTGGTAATGGAATGGTGGCTCTGCTTTCTCAGGCTGCCAGGGAAGAGCCTGGGGAGTTATAGGACCATCCCTTTTGTGCCATCCCAGACTGCCAACCCCATCAGCTGCACCTGCCTGTTGTGCATGATGATGGTGATGATGATGATGATGATGATGATCTCACATGGCACTGCTTTCCTTGCACCCAATGAGAACATGCTGGAGTGATGTTCCTACTGAGCCTTCCTTAATGTTTGGGGATAATAAGGAGCAAAGCTCTCTGGGAGTTGCTGTTGGCAGTGCCCTGGGTGGGTCTGAGGTGCAGCTGAGCTTCTCTCAGCCTGCTCCAGGTAGGACCTGCCTCGCTCAGGGAGAAACAGCCACCTTAAAACCAGTTTGGCCTGTGTTTCCCTTTCTTACTTCACCCCAAAGTGGAGATGGTGCAGCTTGAAGGAGCTAGTTCCTGACTGAGTGACTGCCTTGTCTTCCCATGGAAGGGAGCAGGACAGTTTTGGATCATTCCCTCCATGCAACTCAAAATTAATGGGATTTAATTGAAATGGCAGCAGGGAGGGGGGTGAGGCTGAGCCCTGCTAAGCTCAGCCCAGCCATGATTTTTACCAAAGGCACAGTTTGCTGCACATTTTGATGTGATAAAAGGGGTGATTTATCACACCCAGCCAAGGGGAACCTGTTTGGATGTTGGGGACACTGAACGCACCTGGAAGTGCCAAACCCCTGGGTGTTGTACCCCTTTTTTGGGGGGATTGTCCAGGGGTGGGTCTGCAGCACAAACCTTACCTCCCTCGATTTTGGGACTGACAACAGCAGGAATGGAAAGCATTTGGGTAATTGGCCTTTTGGGTTATTTAATATGAAGGCATCAAGTGCTCTTTGTGGGTTTTACTGCTATCATTTCACAGGGAAAAAAGGGGTTTCTGAATACACTAAATGTGAAAATCTAAAGGGATTCCCTTTCTGCTTCAGCACACGGAGTGGGAAATTTAACCCTGTGCTGACCTACTGAGAAATTCCTGTTAGTGCTGGGAGTGCTGACTGCATCTTCCAGCAATAATTGGGATGGGTGTTTGTTTGAGACAAGGTAAAAAAGGGAATTCTTACCCGGATCTGATATGTCCCTGGACAAAATCCCCCAGCCTGTATGGATCTGTGGGACAGGAGCGGACTGGGGCTCCTGGGAGCTAAAATATCAAAATACTGCTTTGCTCCTCTGCCTTGGGGGACCACGATGGTCTCAGGAGGTTTTCTTTGCTGGCCCTTGAGCTCTTGCACTGAATTCTCTGGTGCCTGTTGGGGACACCCCTGTGTCACACAGGACCCAGGAAACCTGGATCTGCTGGGCACAGGGTGATTTCTGCAGTGGAAGTTGTTGGAGTGTTCCTGGTTCATGCCAGAACTCTCCTGCTGCCAGTTTTATCCTGGTTCCAACCCTCCTTCCCTCCCACTCCTCTCGAGGAGCAGCATCCCAAGCAGGACCCCAGGGGCTGGAGGCTGTGGGTGCATGAGCAGAGCTGGGGGTGAGCATGGGGAGATGTGTCTGCCACAACTAACAGCACAAACCTGCTCTGGGTCGGGGCAGGGCTTGGGCATCCAGGGAAAGTTGGGCTCATGGGAGGAAATGGCATTTTAAAAATGGTCCCTCTGGAAGGAATGCATCTATAACCACTAAGGAATGTATCTCTGACTGTGTGTTTAGGAATCTTTATGTCCCTGGTATGGCTCAAACCTTTGCTGGCTCAGAAGGGGAAGGTTGGAAGGGACCAGAGTTTCTGGTCAGAGGTTTATTGTGGGATGTTCTTGTGGCCTCAGCTGGAGCCCTGGGTCTGACTGGCCCCAAATCCAGCTGGATCTGTGATTTATGTGTTTTCTCTCCTTCCTCCCTTCTCATTTTTAAGTTACAGAATCACCCTACTTCACACCAGAAGGCTGACTAAGGGGCCCCAGTTCTGTAGTGCTTCTGCATCCCAAATTCTGGCTAGTTTAGACCTGTCTCCTAAAAATTAGTGCTGAGTTCTTCCCCACTCACAGGGGGTGCCTCTCACAGACCAGACTGGCTTGGGAAGCCAGCAGGATTCTTGTCCTAGGCCTGAGCTTACTTTTAGTACTGAGTTTATCAACAATCCCAAAGCACCAGGGGAAATCCTGCCCTGGCCCTGACAAACCCCACCCTCCAAATGGAAGATTCAGCTCCCACAAGGGAAGGGAAGGGCTGGGACAGTTTAGAAGGGCAGCAGAAACCCAAGAGGAGAGAGTTAAAGGACTTTGGTCTTTGGAAGTTGTTGTAGCCTGTGCTGGTGAGCCTGGCCCAAACAGGAGCTGAGTGTGTCCATGAGGGGTTTGTGGCAGCAAATCCCAGTTTAACATCCCAGTTTGCCCAACCCTGAGTGCAGGGCAGTGATTCCTGAGCACATTCCTCAGCTTTACAGCAAAGCTCCAGCATTCTCAGGGACAAACACTGGGATTTTTGGGTTGCTCTGACTGTTGTTCCTTCACCACTAAACCCTGAGCTGGTCCCTCCAGCCTGGTCTGGAAAACCCAACCACATGTGATGGTTCCCAGAAACCCACCCAGTTACAGCCACCTTTCTCACCGCAGAATCATTAGAAGGTACTGGATGATTTGGGACTTGCAGGGTCTTTTCCTTCTCCAGGAGTGATTTCTAGTCTTGTTTCCTTCCCCACAGGCTTGAAGACCATCGTGGGTGCCCTGATCCAGTCTGTGAAGAAGCTGTCGGATGTGATGATCCTGACAGTGTTCTGTCTCAGTGTCTTTGCCCTCATTGGGCTCCAGCTGTTCATGGGCAATCTGAGGAACAAGTGTGTGATTTGGCCAATTAATGTGAACGAGACCTTCCTGGATAATGGCTCCAGGGGCTTCGACTGGGAGGAGTACACCAACAACATGTGTAGGTGTTGCTGCAACCCAGCTCCTGCCTCCTCCTCACTGGGCTCAGGGACCTGCCCACCATTCCCACTGGGGTTTGGGCCACTGTGGGCAGTGAAAACCCTGTGCTCAGGGGGTTTGCAGCTGCTCAGAACCCTGTAAGGGTGTTCCTTGTGGGGTTCACCCTTTAAAAGGGTTTGGCTGCGCTCTTTGAGCCGGATATTTTGTCCCAAATGTATTTCTGCTGATAAATTTCTCAGTAGGGGATTTGGGGGGGCTCTTAAGTGAAGTTTTTTGTGGTGTTCTAGTCTGTTAAACCCTCTGACTCCATATGTATTTGCCTGTAATCTCTTCACTTTGACCTCCCTCAGCCAATTTTTACATCATTCCTGGTGCCCCGGATCCTTTGCTCTGTGGGAACAGCTCGGATGCAGGGTGAGTGTTGGCTAATGCTGGCAGAGCCCTGGCAATATTCCCTGTCTCTTCCTTTGCTGGCTTTGCTGTTGTTTCCCCAGCTTTTCAGAATCCATTGCTGGTGCCCTGGGATTTCCAGGGCACCTCAGGGGGCAGGTGATGCCTGTGGCATCGTTTCCCTCTGGATCCCATCCCAGGGATCATCAGAGAAAGGGGTTTGGAGGCTCAGAAATGGGGACTTGCCTCGTGCTGTTGCCTCCAGTTGGTTTTTCCCCCTGACCTTCAGCTCTGAGGACACTTTTGGCCAAAGCTGGTGCTTTTTGGTCGCTCTCCATGCCCTGACCTGGCTCTTGTCCCTCCCCAGCCAATGTCCAGAGGGGTACACATGCATGAAGGCAGGACGGAACCCCAACTACGGCTACACGAGCTTTGACACCTTCAGCTGGGCTTTCCTGGCTTTGTTTCGCCTCATGACTCAGGACTTCTGGGAAAACTTGTATCAATTAGTGAGTAAAAGCTTCCCTTTGGTGTTTTACACAATTGGAATTGGGGGATAAACGTGAGGAGCTTTATTTTATTCCTTTTCTCTGAAAGAGAAGCTGCACAGGGAGATGTGTTTGAGGAGGGAAGGGACCTTACCTGTCAGCAGGTGTTGGGCTTGGAGTCCAGAAGGGCTGGTGGGTCCAGCTGAGCTGTGAATTAATTCTGGAGGAACCGCTGCAGGAGGCTGTGAGAGCTCAGCTCTGCTCACAGGGGGTGCCCAGGCCCTTTGGAGGGCACAGAGTTTCCTTGTGACCTGAGGATGCTTTGGGGACTTGCTGAAGTGGCTTTTCCTTGCTTTGGGTTGTTTTAAGGGAGCCTGAGCGTTGGGTTTCACTCTGTCCCTCGGAATCCTTTTCCGTTTGCGTCCGCTGGACCTTCCCTCAAGAGAGGAAGGGGGATGTCACCTTTTGTGCTCTCTGTGCAGCTTCCCAGGGCTCTGCAGGGGAAGTGCTGAGCTTGGAATATTCATCCCTGCTGGATTTTCTTAGAAACATCCAGGTCAAGGAGCTTGGGATCAGCTCCCACGTCAGGCATCCCCCTGGAATCGCCTCCCTTTCCCTCTTCTAACCCACTGTTTTCCACTTTCAGACCTTACGAGCGGCAGGAAAAACCTACATGATCTTCTTTGTGCTGGTGATCTTTGTGGGGTCGTTCTACCTGGTGAACCTGATCCTGGCTGTGGTGGCCATGGCCTACGAGGAGCAGAACCAAGCCACGCTGGAGGAGGCCGAGCAGAAGGAGGCCGAGTTCAAGGCCATGTTGGAGCAATTGAAAAAGCAACAGGAAGAGGCACAGGTGAGAAAGAAAGAAAGAAATTCCTCCTTGGTTGGGTGGTGAGGCACTGCAGGGGCTTTCCCAGAGTGTCCAAGGCCAGGTGGGATGGGGCTTGGAGCAACCTGGGTTAGTGGAAGGTGTCCCTGCCCATGGCAGGGGGTGGGACTGGATGGGCTTTAAGGTCTTCACCAACCCAAACCATCCGGGGATTGTGTGTGGGGGTTTTGATTGTGTGTCTGTGGATGCCTTTGGCTGGTTTAAGGTGGTTCTGGCGGGGCAGGGATGGACAATCCAGGAGGGCAGCAGTGCCCTGGCATCACATCCTCTGCTCCCCAGAGCACCATCGAGCTCTGTCTCATCCTGAATTATGAACTGTACTGCAAAACTCCCCTCAGTCAAGGAAGTCTGAAATGGTTCAGTGTGGGAATATCTTCTCAAGTCCATCTTTGCTGGTCCTTTATCAAATGTTTACTGAGGGGCATTTTCCTGCCTGCACAAGTGGATGATAAAACTTTTAACAAATCCTGGCTGCAAGTTTCTTCCCGGAGAGAATAAAGAGCTCAGTCCTGCCCCAAAGGTTTCTGCTCTCGGGCCCTGAGCCCAAATCCCTCTCAGAGCAGCAAATCTTGGCAAGGTGTGACTCGTTGCCCTTCTCTCCCCCCACCCTCAGGCTGCTGCCATGGTCACCTCGGCCGGGACGGTCTCTGAAGATGCTGTGGAAGATGATGGAGGGGGGAGGATGTCCCGGAGCTCCTCGGAGATTTCCAAACTCAGCTCCAAGAGCGCCAAGGAGCGGCGGAACAGGAGGAAGAAGCGGAAGGACAAGGAGCTGTCAGAGGGGGATGAGAAGTGTGACACAGAGAAGGTGTTCAAGTCGGAATCCGAGGATGGCATGAGGAGGAAAGCCTTCAGGCTCCCGGATAACAGGCTGGGAAGGAAGTTTTCCATCATGAACCAGGTAGTTTGGATTTCCTTTGTTAATGTTTGTGCTCGCTTGAGGTCGGGAGAATGGCCTGGTTTAGATCCTGGTTAGCACACCCAAGGATCTGCCCACTGTCTTGAAGTGCAGCAGATCAGGAGGACACTTAGGGCTTGGGTTTCCAGCCCTCACACACACTTTCCCTGGCAGGAATTGTTTGGGAATCCTTCCCTGAGGCAGCTCAGTCAGCCAGGAGGGAGCAGCTCTTACAGTGCAGCCCATGAGGGACGGGACATGGTCTGTGCAGACCTGGAGAGGGAGGGAAACACATGGAGAGAGGCTGGTCACAAGGGCCTGGAGGGACAGGACAGGGGGAATGGCTTCCCACTGCCAGAGGGCAGGGATAGATGGATATTGGGAAGGAATTCATGGTTATGAGGGTGGACAGGCACAGGTTGGGTAGAGAAGCTGTGGCTGCCCCATCCCTTGGAGTGCCCAAGGCCACATTGGAGCACCCTGGGCTAGTGGAAGGTGTCCCTTCCCACGGCAGGGGTTGGAACAGGAGCTTTAAGGTCCCCTCTCAACCCAGACCATCCAGTGAAGCCACACCACTGTGTGTCCCCCTCCTCACTGTTGTCCTCCCCTTCCCCCTCAGTCTCTCCTCAGCATCCCGGGCTCCCCTTTCCTCTCCCGCCACAACAGCAAGAGCAGCATCTTCAGCTACAAGGGCCGTTTCCGCGACCCGGCCTCGGAGAACGAGTTTGCCGACGACGAGCACAGCACGGTGGAGGAGAGCGAGGGCCGCCGGGACTCGCTGTTCATCCCCATCCGCGGCCGCGACCGCCGCAGCAGCTACAGCGGCTACAGCGGCTACAGCCAGGGCAGCCGCTCCTCGCGCATCTTCCCCGCCCTGCGCCGCAGCGTCAAGAGGAACAGCACCGTGGACTGCAACGGCGTCGTGTCCCTCATCGGGGGGCCGCCCTCCAGCATGCCCGGCGGCCGCATCCTGCCCGAGGTGAGGCCTGCTAGGCTGGGCTCTCGTCTTCCTCCTCTTCCTCCTTCTCCTCCATCTTCTCCTTCCCTTTCTCCTTCTCTTCCTCCTCCTTCTCTTCCTCCTCCTTCTCTTCCTTCTTTCTCCTCCATTCCTCCCTCTCTTCCTCCCTCTCTTCCTCCCTCTCTTCCTCCCTCTCTTCCTCCCTCTCTTCCTTCTCCTCCTCTTCCTTCTCCTCCTCCTCCTTCTCCTCCTCCTCCTTGTCCTCCTTACGAATCTTTATGTTCCTGATGTGGCTCAAACCTCTGGTGGTGCAGAAGGGGAAGGTTGGAAGGGACCAAGGTTCCTAGTCAGAGGTCCTTCTTCCT
>JAWWEW010000069.1:5561392-5593689 GCA_035583185.1 Anabacerthia variegaticeps
TTCCTTCTTCCTTTCCTTCTTCCTTTCCTTCTTCCTTTCCTTCTTCCTTTCCTTCTTCCTTTCCTTCTTCCTTTCCTTCTTCCTTTCCTCCTTCCTTTCCTCCTTCCTTTCCTCCTTCCTTTCCTCCTTCCTTTCCTCCTTCCTTTCCTCCTTCCTTTCCTTCTTCCTTTCCTTCTTCCTTTCCTTCTTCCTTTCCTTCTTCCTTTCCTTCTCCTCTTCCTTCTCCTCTTCCTTCTCCTCTTCCTTCTCCTCGTTCTCTTCCTGCTCCTCCCCAAGTGGAGCACAATCCCAGTGGGCTGGGTCAGTCTGATGGCTGTGCTGTCCATCCTGATAAACACCCTGAGCTTCCACTGCCCCTTTCCCTCCTTCCTTCCCTCCTTCCCATCAACAACCCACTCCCTCCAGCTCCCTGGGAAGAAAAAGGGTTGGAGTGGAGTCCTTAATTAAAGGACTGATAACAGTGGGAACCTTGGTGTGTTGTCAGAGCTGTTTAAAGCCCAGGAATGGGAAAACCACCCCAGCTCACAGAGGTTGTTGCAAATATTCTCCACAATAAGATAAAATCTTTGAGGGTTAAAGGGAAAGCCAAACAATTTATTTGTGAGGGGAGCTGTTGGTAAAGTAAGGATTCCTCAAAATACTCTTTTTTAATTGTGGAATTCTCCTTGACTGTGGCTTTTTGGGATTAGTTGAATGAATTGGTGTTGAGAAACCTTTTAGTGGATCAGCATTTCAGAACGCAGGAGAGAAACAAAGCTCCAGGAATAGAATATCAGTTAGTGGGGCGTGGATGAGTCTGGATCCAATTGAAACATCATTTGGGGGAGACCCAAGTCAGTTGTTTCTGGAAAAATCTGGTGCCTGTAAATTCCAAGCTGTTTTTTTTAATTATTTGAATACTTGCAATTAGTTCTGTTAAGCATCAGTTGCTACCTGGTTTTGTTCTTGCCATGTTAATACAGGGTTTTGCTCCAGTATTTAATCCTCTTTCCTAACACAGCCTGGATGATGTGGTGGGAACAGTAAACCCTGCATGGTGCTTGTGTGGGGAGAAAGTATTAATTAGCAGTTATTTTACTGACTCAACACAGGGAGAGGAAAAAGCCCAAGTTATCTGGATTTTCTGGGCATTTCCAGAGCAATCCTGGGAAGGGAAACTGAGGTGCCTTGGGAGATGCCAGCTCTGGGTGGAGGGAAGCAGAGTGATCCTTCCTAAGGTGGAATGCCAAGGGATTTCACATCCCCGCTGTGTTAGAAAATCAGCTGCACCGTGGGCTGGAGTGGGAGGAATCCCCACGAGTTCTCCCTGATGGGGCCGAGCTCCTTTCAGCCTCATTTTCAGATGCAGATTTTGAAATACATGTTGATACTGTTGAATTATAACCCTTATTAATCTGGGTGGCTCAGATGAGGTTGGGGTGGAGTTCAGCTCTGACCAACAGGTTGGTGAAAGAGTCACTGCCCATCTGGTTGGTTGGAGCACAGAGAGTGAAACGTGTGGTGCTGCAGCAGTTCTTTGAAAAACAGTTGAAAGTGTTCTTTAAAGTATAAACCTGAATTTGTTTAAGGCTGCAAAGCCTTGTGGTCCAGCAGAAATGAGGGCCTGAGTTTTGGTTTGACCGCTTGGATATTGTAGGAAAGTGGGAAGAACAGCAAAAAATACGGATTATAGACAATATAGAATGTAGAAATATGGAATAAGTGCTGTGTTTCTGGGCTGAGGGTGTGTGAGAGCCTGGGGAGACTCAAGAGTTTGTGTTAATCATCATCTGAATTTTGCAGGGTACTACTGAAATTGAAATCAGGAAGAAACCTGGTGGGTCTCTCTTGGTCTCCATGGATCAGGTGAACGCGTCCTACGGAAGGAAGGATCGGACCAACAGTGTCATGACCGGCTTGACCAACACCCTTGTCGAGGGTAGGTGTGGTTTGGGGGCTCCAGGGAGACCTCAGAGCCCCTTCTGGTGCCTGAAGGGGCTCCAGGACAGCTGGAGAGGGACATTGGGACTTTGTCCCTTGCCTGGAAGTGTCCAAGGCCAAGTTGGAGCAATCTGGTCTAGTGGGAGGTGTCCCTGCCCATGGCAGGGGGTGGGATGGGATGAGCTTTCAGGTCCCTCCCCCCCCAGCCCGTTCTGGGGCTCTGTGGTGTGTCAGGGGGCTGGTGAGGGGTGTAGGGCCCCAAATAGAGCAGTTTGGAGCTTGAGGCACCTGGGCCACACATTCCCTGCAGATTTGTGGGATTCAGCTCCCCCTGCTTTCAGGCAGCGCCTATTCCTGCCTTGGTTTTGCCAAAATTTGGAGTCATTATTGATCCAGAAGTGTTCCTTAAACTTTACTTAGCTTTGCATCTGGATTACACAGAGATGGAAGTAAAGACAACAAGGAGTTGTAACTTTACAATAGTGAGGATGCAGAGAGCAGAGGAGTCTGGTCCAGGTGTTCTGTCTTGTTCCATCTCCCAAGGGCTGGAAAGCCCCTCCTTTGCTGCAGTCCATGGAGAAAAGGGTTGGAGCCACCCCAAGAGCTGCAATGTGACAGCTGTCAAGAGGGAGAGGGGCTGCTGGATGATGGGAATTCTGGAATGGGCAGCACATGGAGCTGAGAGTTCCAAATATGTTATGCAGGAGCCAGCAAGAATTTCTGAACAGCAGCCACATGAGGTTGATGATCTCAAATTCCTGCTGTCTCCTGCAATAAAATTGTATGAAAACTAAATATACTTAGAAACAGAGCAGGGCTCTGCTGCGCTTCCCTCCTGCGCAAACGCCCACGGGCTCCAGAGCCACGGGCCTCCTTTTAACTTCCCAAATTCCAAGGCAACTAAATACTAAGCAACCAGGGAACCAATGGGAAGGAGAGCACAGTGGTCCTTCCCCTCCCCAGGAGAAACAAAAGTTGGGCACTCACAGCTGCACAGCCTGACTGGAAAGCACAGCAAGGCATCAAACGGAGGGGGGAACTCCGCAGTTGGTTTTTTTTTCCCCCAAAGCACTTGAAATGAGGCAGTTTCAAAAAATAAAAAAATGGACCCGGCATCTTGTTGGATTTCTGTAAATGGATGTGGTTTGTCTTAATCAGGTTATTCCTGCTGAAGATCCTTCGCAGCATTATGTCATCTCTTTCCTCTTTTAGAGCAGGGCCGTGTTCAGCGCAGAATTCATCTCAGTTATTTAAAAACTGGCACCAGAGGCAGTTTGGAGCCTGTAACTTTGGTTTCAACTGTTTTACCTTGATCGGTTCTGAGTTAAATATAGCCCTTGGTTTGGAGTCACTTGCATTGAATCATGAAATTCAGGTGGAGCTCAGGGTTAGAACTGCAGGTTTGGTGACCTGGGGCAGGTGAGGTGCAGCTCTTGTGTGGGGACGGAGAAGGCAGAGACGCTCAGGAAAATCAGAGAATCCCAGAATCCCAAAATCCCTGAGGTTGGAAAAGCCCTCCCAGCCCATGGAGCCCACCCTGTGCCCCAGCCCAGAGCACTGAGTGCCACCTCCAGTCCTTCCTTGGGCACCTCCAGGCCTGGGCACTCCAAACCTCCCTGGGCAGCCCCTTCCAAGGCCTGCCCACCCTTTCCATGAGGGAATTCCTCTTCATGTCCAACCTGTCCTAAAACTGGACCCAACTCTTCTGCCATGGCCATGGTCAGAAGGTTCATGGCTTTGTAAGTCTTTGTCTTCAGCCTCAGAGGAGAAGCCTGAGCTCTGTTTTGTTTTGCCCCTGCAGAGCTGGAGGAGTCCCAGAGGAAGTGTCCCCCTTGCTGGTACAAATTTGCCAACACGTTCCTGATCTGGGAGTGCCACCCCTACTGGATGAAGCTGAAGGAGATCGTGAACTTGATTGTCATGGATCCCTTTGTTGACTTGGCCATCACCATCTGCATCGTGCTGAACACGCTGTTCATGGCCATGGAGCACCACCCCATGACCCCACAGTTCGAGCACGTGCTCTCCGTGGGAAACTTGGTGAGAGAGCAGTGGGGAACATTCCCTGTGGATCTGCTCCTGCTGGGATGCAGGGCTTGTGCATGTAGACTTAGGCTTAGACCAAATTGTATTGCTGAGATTTAACCTGGAGATCAAACCTCTAATGAAAGCCACTCTTTGCCTGCTCTTTGTGTGTCTCTCCTCCCCACTCCAGGTTTTCACAGGGATTTTCACAGCAGAAATGTTCCTGAAGCTCATTGCCATGGATCCCTACTACTACTTCCAAGAGGGCTGGAACATCTTTGATGGCTTTATTGTGTCCCTGAGTTTAATGGAGCTGAGTCTGGCGGATGTGGAAGGACTTTCTGTGCTGCGATCTTTCCGATTGGTATTCCAAATTCCAGCTCTCTTTCAATGTTACTGTCATGGAGCTACTAGAAACCTTAGAATCATGGAATGTCCTGGGCTGGAAGGGTCCTACAAGGACCATCCAGTGCAGCTCCTGGCCCTGCACAGACACCCCAACAATCCCACCCTGTCCCTGTCCTGTTGTCCAAACACTCCTGGAGCTCTGGCAGCCTTGGGGCCTGTTCAGTGCCCACCACCCTTGGGGGAAGAACCTTCCCCTGATATGCCCCCTAACCCTGCCCTGACACAGCCCCAGCCATTCCCTTTACATGAGAAATGTTTCCCATTTATGTAAGAAGAGGGAAAACCCATTTTTTTTCTGGGTCTGGGGGGGACAGCAATGAAATGGTACCCTTTTTGTGGTCTCTCCTTACTGCACAACTTCACTTTGCAAGCCCTGACTAACAGCTTGTTGTGTTTGGGCAGGGAAGGGTGACTTTCCCTTTGGGAAGGGAGATCAGTGTGTGTGGGATGACTAAGAATAAAATACACGAGCCCAGATTCCAAGAGAGGTTAAACATTCCCTGCTCCCACTGACCTTGGCAGCAGAAGGCTTGTCTTCACAGAAAACAAATACCAGATGGTTGTTGTTTCGGAAGTCCTGCCTGATTTTCCTCTCTGTTTAAGATGAAATTGAATGTCATTTCTTTTGGGTTTTTTTTGTAGCTGAGAGTCTTCAAACTGGCCAAGTCCTGGCCCACTCTGAACATGCTGATAAAAATCATCGGTAACTCAGTGGGTGCCTTGGGGAACTTGACCTTGGTGTTGGCCATCATCGTGTTCATCTTCGCCGTGGTGGGGATGCAGCTCTTCGGCAAAAGCTACAAGGAGTGTGTCTGCAAGATCAATCCGGAGTGTGAGCTACCCCGCTGGCACATGCACGATTTCTTCCACTCCTTCCTTATTGTCTTCCGTGTGTTGTGTGGGGAATGGATTGAGACCATGTGGGATTGTATGGAAGTGGCAGGACAGGCCATGTGCTTGATTGTCTTCATGATGGTCATGGTCATCGGAAATTTAGTGGTCAGTAAATGGTTACTGATGGGCTTTCTTGGTTGCCTCTGGGTGGGGTAGAGCTCGGGGAGACCACAGGATGAGGGAGTGGTGATTTGTGAGCCTGTTCCTGCTCTCTTGGGCTCCTTCATGGCCTCTGACTGTGAACAGCCCTGTGGACTTTGGTAGCACAATATTCTTTGCTTGATGGGGGCCTTCAACAGTTGCCCATAAATTAAACATCCAAGCATTTTGAGGAACAAACCCTCAACCCAAGGGGGCAGACCCACACCTGGCCAGAGGGGTAAAAGCAGCTTGAAAAAGAAGCAAAACCTTGGTATTTTAACTAGCCAGGAAATGAAACAATTTGGTGCACAGGGGAAGGCCCTGAAGTGTTAAGATGGGGTTGGAAGTGTCTTCTGAATCCTGCCCACTGGCTCAGTCACGAGGTACCATCGTGTGCAGGAATGGGCTGTGAAACGGCACGGCCTGTTGTGTGGGAGGTTGGACTAGATCAGGATGGTTCCTTCTGGCCTGAAATTCGATGAAGAAAAGTCTGTGGAGGAAAATGTGAGCAAGAATGGAGTCACATGAACAGTTGCAAGCCTTCAGAGAGGTGTTGGGAGCTCTCTCTGAGAGGGCCTGGCTTGCCAAGGGGTTTTGGCAAAATCGGTCTTGGGGACCGTCACTCAGTGTGGGCAAGGAAATAGAGCCTGGAGAGATCACTCACATTGCCAGGATTTTGGCCATTTTTTTTGAGCCAGAGATGGGTCTGAACCAGTAAGGCTGAATTTAAATGCCTTGGGTGGCTGCTGCTTCAATCCCTCTGGTCTGGAGCCTGCAAGGGGGGTGCTCCATGGTGAGGACCACCAGACCCCAGGACCCCTCAGAGCCCTTTGCTGCACAGGGGTCCCCATTCAGGGTCAGGGTCTCGTTCTTCAAGCCCTGGGCACTCCATCAGGGGCCACCAGAGCTGGTTCTCCATGGAGTTTGGAGACAAAGCTCTGCAGCACCAGTGGGATGTGGGTCCTCTGGGAACACATCCTCGTGTGTCAGCCCAGCATCACCTCTTCCCTTCCAGGTGCTGAACCTGTTCTTGGCCCTGTTGCTGAGCTCCTTCAGCGCCGACAACTTGGCGGCCACGGACGACGACGGGGAGATGAACAACCTGCAGATCTCGGTGATCCGCATCAAGAAGGGCATCGCCTGGACCAAGGCCAAGGTGCGGGAGTTCATGCAGACCCACTTCAAGCAGCGTGAGGCGGACGAGGTGAAGCCCTTGGACGAGCTCTACGACAAGAAGGTGAACTGCATCGCCAACCACACGGGCGCCGACATCAACAGGGACATCGACTTCCAGAAGAACGGCAACGGCACGACGAGCGGCATCGGGAGCAGCGTGGAGAAGTACATCATCGACGAGGACCACATGTCCTTCATCAACAACCCCAACCTCACCGTCCGCGTCCCCATCGCCGTCGGAGAGTCCGACTTCGAGAACCTCAACACGGAGGATTTCAGCAGCGACACGGATCCCGATGGCAGCAAAGAGGTGGGGTGTGGGGTGTGGGAGGAAGGGCCAGAGGTTCATCCTGGTTGTTTGAGGAGCTGTGAGGGCCTGGAAGCATCTTGGGAGGGAGAACTGGGCAGTTCCAGCACAGTTTGTGCTGTCATGTTGTCTTTGCACTCAAGACAGAAGTTCCTCCTGGGAGGAGCTCTGTGGAAAGGCACAAATACTTCTATGATATAAAATATATGGAATCACAGAATGGTCTAGGCTGGGTGGGACATTAAAGATCATCTGGTTCCAAATGCCTTGCCATGGACAGGGACACCCTTCATCATATCAGTGCATAATCCCGTGTGTCCTGCAACATGAGGTGTAGGGGGGGTCAGAACCTCAAGGAGTGAAGGGAGGAAACAACTTTCATCCCAGTAAACATGACCAAATTGTGGCCAAGTCGTGGTGAAGATCCATTATCTGTTGGGAACTGGTTCTTGATGGGGTTGGGTTCTGTTTTGTGCTCAGAAACTCGACGACACCAGCTCCTCTGAGGGCAGCACCATTGATATAAAGCCTGAAGTGGAAGAAGTCCCTGTGGAGGCACCAGAGGAGTACCTGGACCCAGATGCTTGTTTCACAGAAGGTGAGCTCTGGGTGAAGGAAGAGGCCTTGGGGCTGTGCTGGGGACTGGGCTGCTGCAGGCTCACCTTAGGGTTAGGCCAGCCTGGGTCAGGACTGGCTCTCAGATAATTTTGGGACTCTTTTGGATGCTGGTGAACTAATTTGGAGGAATTTGGGAAATGCAGTAGGATTTAGATTATAGAGCCACAGACTGGTTTGAGTTGGAAGGGACCTTAAAGCCCACCCAGTCCCACCCCCTGCCATGGGCAGGGACACTTTCTACTAGCCCAGGTCGCTCCAAACCCTGTCCAGCCTGGCCTTGGACACTTCCAGGGCTGGGGCAGCCACAGCTTCTGTGGGCACCCTGTGCCAGGGCCTGCCCACCCTCCCAGAGAGGAGTTCCTGAAGAATCACAGATGACCTGCAGCAGAACAAGGTGGTTTTTGCACAGCTGATGCCTCAAGTACTCAGAAGCAGAGTACTTTTCCCCTCCTGTCTCTGGCCTCAATGTCTTTGAGCAGCTGATCCATTCCAGGTATTCCCATGGCAAAGATGCTTTAAATGGTTCAAGGTTATTTTATCAGGGAGTTTTCCATTTGTCCCCTTGAGTGCCTGGACCTCACCAGGCAGAACGAGCTGCTCTGTCCCCAAATCACTGTTAATTCAGGCCCAGCAGTGGCAGAACAATCCCCAAACCCTCAAGAGCTCAGGGGTTTGAACTGAAACTCGCCATGTTTAGTGTTGGTGGCACCCAAAGCGCCTCTGGAGAGTGGGGGTTGTGCCTTGTCCCCTGGAATTCCATGTCCCTGAGCCAGCTGTGCCCTGTCCCCCTCGCAGGGTGCATGCAGCGCTGCAAGTGTTGCCAGGTCAATATTGAGGAGGGGCTGGGCAAGTCGTGGTGGACCTTGAGGAAAACCTGTTTCCTGATCGTGGAGCATAATTGGTTTGAGACTTTCATCATCTTTATGATCCTCCTGAGCAGTGGTGCCCTGGTGAGTACAAAGTGTAGCCCAGGGGGTGTCTCATTGTATGTGGGAAATCTGGGGGGAAAAGCAAACTGTGGGGCTTCTTACCTGGAGAGCTCCCTCAGGGTTCTGTGCAGAAGCCTCGATGGATGGTTTTAGTTTAGTTCAAACTAAGAACAAAGTCTGCAAGTCTGGGGTTTGGACATAATTTGACCAGAAAGGGGAGGATTTGGGGCAAAGTCAGCCTGTATCTAAGTCTCATGTCACAGAATCACAAAATCCCAGGATCACTGGGGCTGGAAAAGCCCTTTGAGGTCATGGAGCCCACCCTGTGCCCAATGCCCACCTTGTCCCCCAGCCCAGAGCACTGATTGCTATGTCCACTCCTTGGACACCTCTGGGGTGGGGACTCCAAACCTCAATTTTCACATCAATGACCAAGAATATTCCCATTTCCCTTTCCTCACTCTCCCACCTTTGCTGAGCTCCCTGTGGTGTCCCCACACCCAGACAGTCCCTGTGTTCACACTCTCCAGCAGGCAGAGTTGTACGACAAACAGCTCCAGGCAGGTTTTGGGACAGGAATTCCACCACAATCCATATCCCACTGCAGCCTCCTGGTTTGCTTTCCACTGGCAGCTTTCACAGCCATTGATGGGCTGGTTTGCAGTGAACTTGGCCCCTCTGGATGTGCTGGGCTGCAGAGAAAACCTGCCAGTGTGTTCCTGCAGGGACACTGAATATCACACATTAAAGCCTTGCACTCAGATCCCTGAAAATCAAGAACTCCCTCTGTTATTTATCCAGGAATTTCCTTTTATTGGCTTTTTTTTTTTTGGTTCAGTGTTGCAGCATTGCAACTACTCCGACAGAGGAAGTTCACTGTAAAGGAACATAATTCATTTTACTCTGTATGATTTATGTATTTTATATACATTACATATATTTTGCTCACCTGGAGCTGTATATTTAACCCATCTCAGTAGCCATTTGAATAACAACACTGGATAACAACACTGGACTGTGCAATGAATCCCATGTAATGACATGAGCTCCTGGTTATTCCCCAGGCTTTTGAGGATATTTACATAGAGCAGAGGAAAACCATCAGGACCATCCTGGAATATGCAGACAAGGTCTTCACCTACATCTTCATCCTGGAGATGCTGCTCAAGTGGTGTGCCTATGGATTTGTGAAGTTCTTCACCAACGCCTGGTGCTGGCTGGATTTCCTCATTGTGGCTGTATGTATCCTCTCCTCTTATTCCTGCTTGGAAAAAAGCTGGTGGGGAGTGTTTCCTCCTGAGATCCATCCTAACTGAATCCCAGGTTTAGGGAGGATTCAGTCCCAGATATCTGTGAGTCTGCACATCAAGGATCAAAGCCTTGAGCCCTGTGGGTATTGCCAGTGTTTCTGGTGTGACTGGGGCATTTCTGCCCTGCAGAGACCAAGGTTCCCCAGCCCTTGGCTCTTTTCTCAGCTGGAAAGGGAGTTTTTGGGAGACCTTGCCCACATGTCGAGCTGCTGGGAGGTGTTCCCAGGTGTGATATCCAAGGCCTGACATTGTCTGTAATCATTTTCTTGTGTGGTTCACAACAAGGGGGTGATGAGGCAGCAAAACCTCCCCGGTGCCCCCGAGGGCTGTCCCGAACCCCAGCGTGTGTTTTTGTGGGAATCAACACTTGGAAAGCTTTTTATGCAAAAAGAAGTTCAACATCAGCCTCCTTCTGCTCAAAATGCCCAGGAAAGGAAAGGCAGGACCATAGGAGACAGGAGGGGCAGATCAGAGGTCACAGCATGGGCAGGTGGGGTGGATCAGCCCTGGAATTCCCTCTGGGAGGGAGGAGAAATGGGGGAATTAGAAAAGGGGGGATAACTTGGAGAGTTAGAGGAAGAAAAACAATAGGGGGAGGTTTTAGCAATAGATTTGGCTCAGAAGCACAGCAAGGGAATTGAAACTAAATGCAATTTGTGCTGCTCAAAGTGGCAGAAAATGGTGGGATTCAGCAGGGCTCGAGCCCAAAGAATTGCATAAACAGGAACTTTGGAATTCCAAGTGCTGGGATTCTTTTAAAGCATTTCACCACATCCAGCTGGGAATCAGTGGCCGTAGTGAAAGCCTCAAAAGCCAGTCATTTCAAAAAGAATTCACAACTTTCCCAAGCCTCTCCTTTGGAACATTCTGTGTATGATTCAGTTGCTGTTCAGCACCATTATCACTCTGGAAATATTCCTGAGTAGGTGGAGGAGCTATGCTTGGAATTCAGGGGCAGAAGTGACTCAAACTCTACGTTTCCTGTGGAAAACTGAAATTTTAAATTTATTCTTTTAAAAAAAAATCCTCCCTGATCCCCTCAACACCTTTCCTTGGACACAAGTGGGAGTCTCATTTTCTGACAATGACCCTGGATCTCTCTCAGTGCCTGGAGATGAGGTTCAAGTTCAGTCCTAGTTGTTGGGAATGAAGGGCAGCTTAATGGGCACCAATTTAATTTCCTTCCCAAGCCCCTGGTAGAGTGAAGATGAGGAACTTCCCAGGCAGGAAACACAGGGAGGGAAGAAGGCTCTGGAATTCCCAGGGCTTTGGGAGGGATTTCTTTTCCCCTGTTGTGTCTCAGACAGGAGAGTTGCACATTTTTCTCCACCAAGAGTCTCAAATGTGACTTTGAGATGCCAAAATTTCCCTTGACAGAATCGTGGCGATGCCTCGTGTTAAATCCCCTGTTTTTACCCCAAATTTTGGGCTGTGACGTGGATGGGGTTGGAGTGAGCCAGGACAGCAGGGAATGAGCCTTTGCATCCTAACAACGCTCTTGGCTGTTATTTTGCAGGTTGATAGCATTGTCCAATCCCCTCCTCCTCATCCCCAAAGCTTCCTGGGTGTGTTTGTGAAGACTTTTTCTGGGTAATAATGGAGGATTCTGCTTTTCAGTCAATCTGGGATCCCCTTTGTCCGACCTCGTGCCTGCCGTGCCTTCCCTCGGAATGTCCCCGGGGAATAACCCTGGGAGAGCCCTGAAAGCTCAAGCAGCCTCTTTCTGTCATGGTCTTAGTGTCCTGCTGGGGGAGTGAGGGGTGATCCCGAGGGGAAGAAGCTGGAAAATGGGAATTCCTGGAGCCTGTGCCCTGTGTTCGTAGAATTGTGGAATCAGGGAGTGATTTGGGTCGGAAGGGACCTTAAAGCTCATCCCATCCCACCCCCTGCCTTGGGCAGGGACACCTTCCACTTGCCCAGGTTGCTCAGAGCTCCATCCAGCCTGGCCTTGAACACTCCCAGGGATGGGACAATTCCCAAGGATGGGGCACTTCCAGTGTTGTATTTACAGGGTAAATAGACCACACCTCCAAATCCATTGGATTTTGGTATTTGGGCCCAGGATTTTAATGTCCCAGTGTTGCTGAGGGCTTGGTCCTGCCCTGAATGGGCTGGTTTTCCTTCAGAAGGCTTTGTTGGAACCCCTGGGACCCCCTTGGGATCTTCGTTGGAACCCCTGGGACCCCCTTGGGATCTTCGTTGGAACCCCTGGGACCCCCTTGGGATCTTTGTTGGAACCTTTGGGACCCCCTTGGGATGGGTTTAATCAGTGGAATTTTAAAATCAGATGGAAAAACCAGAGAGTTGTGTGGCCATGTATTGTAGCCACTTCTTTTTGGGGCAGATATCATGGAATCCTGGAATGGGTTGGGTTGGAAGGGACCTTAAACATCATCTAATTCCAAGTCCCTGCCATGGAAGGGACACTTTTCACATGAAGATGGAAAAAGCACTTGTGAGGCACATGCACCAAAGAAGACAAAATCCCAGTTTTCTCCCATGTTTGTGCATTAGAAACCTGGTTCTGGAATTCCCCTGGAATATGTGTGGAATAAGAATCACCCTTATAATTAATTCCACATAACTATTCCACAAGAGAATGGCACGTAGGGAGCGTCCTGTTCTGAAAACTCAGCTCCAACCCCCCCTGTCCCGGGAGGAGCCCTCGTGTTTTTCTCTCCCTTGTTGCTGTTTATTGATGTCTTTTTTTTCCATGCAAAAGGTTGGCATATCTGTTTCTTGCCTGTGTCCCTGTGGGAGCAGCAGAGCTGGGGGCAGTGGCAGTGCTGGATGGTGTCTGTAGCTCTTGTGCGTGGCCAAGTCACGGCTGTGACTCGGTGGGTTTAGGGATGTTGGATGATCCCCACCTGCAGAGCCTAAATCTGACTCCAGGTTGTCTTTGTGGCTGGAAAAGTGTTGGAAAATGGATCTAAAAGCTTCGTGGTGGTTCGGTGTGTGAGTCTGAGCAGCTGCCCGAGGGTCCTCCTTGGGGACACTGCCGACGGTGTCCCCAAGGGGCAGGCAGGAATCCCAGTGCTGGTGGGACAGGCAGGGGACACAGCCCATCCCTGTCCCTGCAGGCGTGTGCAGGAGCTGTTTGCTCAGTCCTGGCTGGGGTTGAGCCGGGCCCAGGTGTGCAGTGTGTGTATTTATCTGTATTCTTTCCCATAGGTCCCTTTAACATTTGTCTGGCTTAAATTTCATGGGCGCCGCCGGGATCCGCCGCCGGGGCAGGGCGAGGGTAAGGCTTTTGCTTGGGCTCCTCCTCCGACAGCCCCTCTCCGTGTGTGTCTCTGCCTCTCTCTCACTGATCTCTCCCCTCTGTTCTTTTCTCAGCCTCATTATTTCCTTCCAGGTCGGTTCAGTCAAGTGAAGTAGGCAGCTGGTGTCATGGCTTCGGTATTTGGGGCGGCCCAGGTGGCTCCTGGGCTGGGCAATCAGGGTTAGGGGATCCAATCTAACAGTCTGGAACCTTTTTTTTCTTTCTTTTTTTCTCTTTTTTTTGTTTTGGTTTTTTTTCCTTTCTTTTTGTTTTATTTTTGCCTTTCCTTTTTGTTCTCCTGTTCTTGTTTTTCGCTTTTTTCTTTTTTTTTTGTTCTCTTTTTTTCTCTTTTGTTTCTGTTTTCTGTGTAGGTCTCTTTAGTCAGCCTTATAGCTAATGCCCTGGGCTACTCGGAACTAGGTGCCATAAAGTCCCTTAGGACACTAAGAGCCTTGAGGCCTTTAAGAGCGTTGTCCCGATTTGAGGGGATGAGGGTAAGACTCCATTAGCAGCTGATCCTTCTGCATGCCCGTGGAGCGGTTTCTTTTTTGAAGCATGCTAGAACTGATCAAAACTGGTGGAAAGAAAATTCCCAACAGAATCATGATGCAGCTGCTGACTCGATCACCTCTACGTGGATGTCCCCTCACCCTGCCCACCGCTGCACCCTCCCCTCTAACCAAGGGAGATGCATAAGCTGCCTCATTACATTAATTACTGGCCCAACCCACCTGCCATTCGTAGCCGATGTCGACACTTGGCTGTTCTCATTTGGCCTGGCTTTGACCTCGAGCATCCGAGGGGCTTCTCAGCTGGAACTTTTTCGGTCTAGGGAGAATCACCAGGTGCAAAGAAGCAGAATTGGAACCACCTCAGGGTGTCCAGCCCCTCCGAGTGTTGGCTCTTGGTGGAATTGGATTGAAAGACTCTGTCTGAGGGGGTTTGACAAAAGCAATTTGCCTGCCAGGGGGAAAAGGCTGCTGCCTCTCGGGGGTCGCTGCAGGAAGGGACTGGGGGGAGCTCAGCTGGTCGAAAACTTTGGTTTCATTCCTCTTGTTGCACCTTGTTGTTCTCAGTCCAGTCTGGTGGCGACTGGCAGCCTTGTCTGGTAGTGAAGCTTTTCCTTTCCACCCCCTCCCTTTTTCCATGCTTTTTGGTCCCTGTCCTGTCACTGTGGAACCAGAACGAAGCACAAGCAAAGCATTGAACTTAACGAGCTTTCCTCGAATTGGAACTGGCACCACTCCCTTGGGGATGTCAATTATTGCAGTGTCTCACTGCTTTGCCACTAATATTCTCTATTTTGCTGCTTTTTTCCCATTTGGGATTGAAAGAGTCTCCTATGAACATGCAAAAAAAAAATAAATATATAGTAGAAAAATGAAGTAAAGGGTATTTTGGATTAATGGGTTTCCCAGGTGCTCTTAGAACAATAATGTGCGTTTTTTGCTAAATCCCACTTAGCTCAAAATCAGAGAGATTACAGAGATAAAATGATGCATTTGAAAGGAAAAGAGAAGGGAAGTCACAGTTTCACTTCAGGGTCTGACTGGAGCAATTCTACCTGGATCCTTCTGATCTTTGTGTTTGCTGTGGTGTAGCTGAGCCCAAAATCCAGTGTGAGGGGGCACTGAGCTGATCAGGGGTCCTCCAGTTCCCTGGGAAGGGATAGAATTCCATGAGATCCCAGTCCAAAGGGGAGTGTTTCTTCTCTGCTGTTATTTCTTTGTGTCACTGGCTTAATTCTGAACCTGATTGTGTGGTAGCAGCACAAAGGGTGAAAACTTCCCATGGACACAAAGGCAGAGCTTTGCTGGGCTGGGTTCAGGTCCCACCCAGGATTCTGATCACAAAGAACAGGCCCAGCACTAAACCTGGGCTTATTAAAGCCATTTTTAAGCTGTGCTGGAGAGAAGATTTCTGATGCACCAGCAGGAAATGCCCGTCCTGAGGGTGGGGGATTCACCACAGCAGAATTGATAGTTACAGCTCCAGCCCTCTCAGAGACCCAAACCCAATTAATTACTTTTCCTTTGTTTTGACTTCAAGACAAGTGTCCCTGCCCCATCCAAGCAGACCTGTTGCTCTGAGCCAGAGAACAGAGGTCTGAAATGCCTTTGCACAGGAGACCCAAAGCTGAGTTCTTTGCTTTTCTCTCCTCCATAACAATCTGCATTTCCAGGAGCTTGCTCTGCTCTGGGCTCAGTCAGGGAGTTTGCCAGTGGTGCTGTGGGATGTGCATGTGTCCGTGTCAGTCTGCACACAAAAGCCATGTTCCTCCTCTCCCTGCTCTTGGGAAGCTGTGGCAGTTCAGCCAGCTGCAGGTGACTGTATTTCGGGGGGATTTCACCCTTTTTTCACCTCCTGTGAAAACTGGAATAGCCCAATATACTGATGGGAGGATCTGGCCCCAAAAACCCCGCTGGTGTTGGGATGAAGGGAGGATGAGAGCAAAGGCTGGACTCTCCCCTGTGTCCTCAGCCCTCTCTCTGGGTGCAGCAATGAGTTCCTGGCAGGATTTAACAGTTGCAATGGGGCACTCACTCTCTAGATCACTGTGGTCTTCAGTTTTCCTCCATGGAATGGTTTGGGGTGGAAGGGACCTTAAAGCCCACCCAGTCCCACCCCCTGCCATGGCCAGGGACACCTTCCACCAGCCCAGGTTGCTCCAAGCCCAGTCCAGCCTGGCCTTGGACACCTGAACTGCTGTGAGGAGGACACAGGTTTGCTGCAGGGCTCCTTGTGTGTGGTGGTGGGTCAGAGGGGACCAGGACCAGCTGTGGTTCAGGTGCTGCCACCTGAGAACTCCCAAGTCCCTGAGTTGAGTCGCCTTTGGAAATTAAGGCAGAGGGGTAACAACAGTTTAGCTTCTCTTCATCTATTAAAGGAACCTAAATTAGGAGAGAGTAATAAAAGATTCAATATCCCACTGACCTACCTCTATTAAAAGCCTCTGAGCTTCCATTTGGTCCTGTGGTGGCCAGGGATGCTCAGGGACATGATGCTCCCAAACTGGGAAGGGCTAAAATTAGGTGATGGTGGGAGAGCCGAGCTCTGGCAAAGCCCATCCCCGATCCCGGCCCGTTTGCTGCCCCTGGGAGGAAGGACCATGGCTCTTGTGTGCCCTCGAGCCTGCCCAGCTGCATGCTCAGTGTCTGCCTGGGGCAACCTGACTGGCCTTGCTTAGTCACAGTATGATCTTGGTGTTCCTCAGTGTGACCAGACCGGGCTTGGTGCTGTCCCCACCCCTGGCACCGCGCCCTGGGTGGGAGCAGGATCAGGCTCCGGAGTGAAAACAGCCTTGTTTGAACGTGGGGAATGGCTGGAGGGGCCACTGGCTGGGAAATCCCAGGGGATCCATGAGCAGAAGTGTCCTCACACTTGGCTCTGGGGAGAATCCAACGAGGAACCCAACAAAGAGAGTCCCCCCCATCCCTTTGGGCAATGGAAATGATATTAAATAATTGTTCAACGATCCAAAGTCAAACTGTCCCTCCAACAACGTGGCCTGTTTTATTCTGAAAACAGCCCCTCCCCAGGGGGCTCTGGAGCAGAATTTGTTTCGGCTTGGGATAAATTCCCTGCCACCTTCTGTGTGGAGCAGCCAGCACTGGTGTGTCAGTGGCCCGAGCCCTGTTCCCCCCCAAAAACAGCTGTACTGATGCTCGCTGTCTCCTGCCTCGTGTCTTATACTGAAACTTTTTCCCACCCCTTCCAACACAGGTGGTTGTCAACGCCTTGGTTGGCGCTATCCCTTCCATTATGAATGTCTTGTTGGTCTGCCTTATCTTCTGGCTGATTTTCAGCATTATGGGGGTTAACCTGTTTGCCGGGAAATATCATTACTGCTTTAATGAAACAGCTGAGCACCGCTTTGAGATAGAGGTTGTTAACAACAAGACAGACTGCGAAGCTCTGATGCCACCCAACTCCACGGAGATCCGGTGGAAGAATGTGAAAATTAACTTTGACAACGTTGGGGCAGGATATCTGGCTCTTCTGCAAGTTGTGAGTTTGGCTCTGACCCCTCGCCCTGGGAGGGGGAACTGGGGACTCTTCCTGGGGCACTTGAAGTGCTTCCCTCTCTCCATGAAGTGCAGCAGCCCCTTAATCCCCCTTGGGCTTGTGGCTGCCCTAAAATGGCCATTTTATCTTCCCTCCCTTCCCCAGCACAGCAAGGGGCCCCAAGTGTGTCCACTTGCTCTTGGCCTGTTTGGACCTCGTGAGGTTCCCATGGACCAACTTCTCAAGCTTGATTGGTTTAATTTAAATTAAAAGAAAAATACTTAGGTAATATTAAAGTTCACTTTAATATTAAGAGGGCCAGGGAGTCCTTGAATTAGCACAAGTGAGGCTTTTTCTTGTGTTTTGGGTGAATTCTGCCTCAGGGAACATGTGTTTTCTTTGCCAGGCCACCTTCAAGGGCTGGATGGACATCATGTACGCAGCAGTAGATTCCAGAAAGGTAAAGTGCAAGACCCCAAACCCCCCTGCCCATATTTCACTCTGCTCTTCTAAATTCCAGAGTGAGAACTGTGGAGCATGTTTTTAATGCTTCATCTGCTCTGTTGCTCTGATGAGTTAAAAGATGCTCAAGGAAATTCCCAAAAAAGGGCAGGTTCTTCTGGTTGCTTTTTTTGTTCTGCTCCTCCTGGAGTAGAAATACAGTGAAGGAAAGAATACAGTGAAGTTGGAGATTGAGTGATCAAAGTAAATTAGGGAGGAAATTAGCCAGAAGGTCCCCCATGAGCCTTTTGTCTGCATGGGAACATCCATGTGCATCCAGTGCTGGAATTGTGTCTGGGCTGGAGTTCTTCCTCAGGCACTTCTCTGGTTCTTGCCTGCTGGAATCATGCAAATACTGGGACTTCCTTTTTGTTTTCTTTTTCCCCTCCCTCTTCTTCTCTTCATACTTTATATGAAAATATTTTTAAGTGGGTCTTCTTGTCCTGCACTGAGTGCAGGTTGGGAACAGGTATGGCTGTGTCAGGACAGTGTAAAAATGTCCTTTTTTGATCTTTCTGGTCATACATTTTCAAAAGAAAGAGCCTGGAAACACAACCACTCTCATTTTGCCTGTGTCTGTGTGATGTCTTTGAAATGTCATTTGTTCCTCTTCTCATGTCCCCTTCAGCAAGAAGAGCAACCCAAGTATGAGGACAACATTTACATGTACATCTATTTTGTGATCTTCATCATCTTCGGCTCCTTTTTCACCCTGAACTTGTTCATTGGTGTCATCATTGACAACTTCAACCAACAGAAGAAAAAGATAAGTGATCTGTGTTTGCTGGTTCGAGCTCAGACTTCTTGGAGGGTCCTCAGGCTGGTGGGGTTTTCTGCAAAATACAGCCAGTTTGGGGCACAGAAAAAAATAAATAGCCAGTTTGGGGCACAAACCTCCTTTCTTGGAGCTCTCAGTGCCTTGGTCCCTGCCCGGCCCAGTGGGACTGACTGAGCAGGCTGAGGCTGCAAGAGGCAGCCTAAGGCTTATTTAAACTCCAGCCACATTAGGCATTTCCCCTAAACTGCATTTTCCTGCATTTTGAGGTGGTTTTATGCCTTGGCTAAAATACAGACTGGAAGCAACATCTTCCTGTCTGTGTCTCACCTGCTTTTCTTCCAAGTCAAGCTGAGGATTTGCATCCTGTAAATACCCTCACACCTCAGCCCTGCTTGTCACACAGGGCAGAGAGGGATGGGAAGGAGGCAGTGCAATAAAACAGGTCATTCCTGGGAAAAATACTCCTTTTTAAAGGAGAAGATCAGTCTGCCCTGGGCCTTAGTGTGAGCTATTCCTGTGTAGAATAGCTGCCTGCAGCCTCCCAGCTGGCAGGTCTCCTCCTGCCTGAGCTGGGCTTTATTCCTTTCCCTTCTGCTCTATGAGCTGATTGTAACCAGTTTTCCTTTTGCCCCTTTACTTTGGAGGTCAAGATATTTTCATGACAGAAGAACAAAAGAAGTACTATAATGCCATGAAAAAACTGGGCTCAAAGAAGCCTCAAAAACCCATTCCCCGACCTCTGGTGAGTATGTTGGAGGGAACTGAGGGGGGAACCTGCAGAACAGATTTCAAAGGAGCTTTGGCTCCAAAAGCTTCCTTTGTTCTAACTCGTGCTGGACTCCACGTCACCCCGTTCTTGTCATTATAACTCAGGTGTCAGCTGGGAAAGGTTAAAAAGCTCCTGCTGGGCTTGGTGTTAATCAGTTCTCATCACTTGAATCAACAAAATAATCCCCAAAGCCCACCTGGGTGAGAGGCCAGAGGTGGGGAGTAGCAGCCTCCTGGCACCAGGCAATGCTCCAGCCTTGGGGGCTGCACTGGTGGGGGACTGAGCACATTTCCCTGCTTTCTGAAAGGCTTTGCATCCTTCAGAGAGCCAGAAAGGGGTGAGCCCCTTAGATCCTGTGTGTTTAAGGCACAGGGGCTGGATTCTCCTCCAGGTACCCAGCAGTCAGTCCCCAGGGCAAGGTGGGCCTGGCTGCCTTCCCTAGTCCTGACTGGAAGGGCATCCCCTCCCTTTGGGCTCAGCAAAGAGGAAGATGCACTGGAAGCAGTACCATGTTTTGGGGTGTATTTTCCTGCCTTTCCCCTGAGCAGGTTTAACTGTGGGCAGGGTTTGCCTTGAAAGCTTCATCAGAGACTGACAGAACAATGTCCTCACCCCTCTTCCCACCAGCAGATGATAGATTAGGAAGAAATCCCTCCCTGGGAGGCTGGGGAGGCCCTGGAATGGATTTCCCAGAGAAGCTGTGGCTGCCCCATCCCTGGGAGTGTCCAAAGCCAGCTTGGAGCAACCTGGGAAGGTGGAAGGTGCCTCTGCCCCTTGCAGGGGGTGGAATGGGATGAGTTTTAGGGACCTCCCAACCCAAACCATTCCCCAATTCCATGATCCTTGTTCAAACCCCTTTCCTCGTCTCTCCCATTGCACAGAACCGCATCCAAGGAGCCGTGTTTGACTTTGTCACTCAGCAAGCCTTTGACATAGTCATCATGATGCTCATCTGCCTCAACATGGTGACCATGATGGTGGAGACAGACACTCAGAGCAAGCAGATGGAGGACATCCTTTACTGGATCAACTTCGTGTTTGTCATCTTCTTCACGTGTGAGTGTGTGCTGAAGATGTTCGCCTTGCGGCACTATTATTTCACCATCGGGTGGAACATTTTTGACTTCGTGGTTGTGATTCTGTCCATCGTGGGTAAGTGTGACACCACTCACAGGGCTGGGGGGGCCAGGCTGTCTCAGTGTTTGCATGTTCTGGCCTTGGAAGGGGGTGTGCAGCTACCAGGGTTTCGAGGTTCTCTCGCAGCCTTGTGAAGAGGCCGTGGCAGGATTTGGCAGCCTGAGGTCCTGGCTGATGCCTCCTCCCCCTGGCCTGGAATTCCTTTCCAGCTGTGTGGAGTGAACCACTTGACAATTACTCTCCTTGTCTTTAAAAGCAGAAGTTTCACTCACCCCATCAGAATGTTTTAATGCCTCAGTAACCACTGCAAATATCCCTGCAGGGCTTCCTGCCACAGCATGTGACTGTTTGCACGTGGTTGGATGTTGAATCAATGTTTCCTCCACCAGGTTTTGGGTTTCTTTACTGTCTAATCTGCAAAATATGCACAACCTCACAAATAAATCAGGGTGAAGCTTGGCAGCACACAGGCCCACTGACAAACCACAGCCTAAAATTCAGCCCCAGGTTTTCTGCTTGAAATCAGATTTATCTTACACATTTGTAGCTCCCTCAAAGCAGAGTCCGTGGCCTGGCTCCTGGGGCAGGGCTGGGCACCCAGAGTCACCTCCCCAGGAAGGAACTCATCCATCCTTATCCAGGTGGGATGAATCCCCCTGCAGCTGAACCCTCTCCTTCTCTGGGTAGAACTGTTGGGGGAACCAGAGCACCCAGCTAAGACTTAGAATCATGGAATCTCCTGAACTGGAAGGGACCTCCAGGGATCACCGAGTCCAACTCCTGGCCCTGCACAGACACCCCAACAATCCCCCCCTGTCCCTGTCCTGTTGTGCAAACACTCCTGGAGCTCTTGGGGCTGTGCCCACTGCCCTGGGGAGCCTGCTCAGTGCCCACCACCCTCTGGGCGGAAAAGCCTTTTCCTGCAATCCGCCCTAACCCTGTCCTGGCACAGTCCCAGAGCAGAGAACAGTGTTTGCCCTTCTGTGTCCCCTGGTGAGGACTTACCTGCCTGGAGGTGAGGCCTCCTGCTCACAGACCCCCTCTGAAAAGCAGCCCCCTGTGCCCCATCCCTCCCCAGGCGCGGAGGGAGCAGCATCTCCATTGTCACACTTGTCCCTTCTCTCCTCTAGGAATGTTCCTGGCTGAAATCATTGAGAAGTACTTTGTGTCCCCCACCCTGTTCCGAGTCATCCGCCTGGCCCGCATCGGCCGCATCCTGCGATTGATCAAAGGAGCCAAAGGAATCCGCACGCTGCTTTTTGCCTTAATGATGTCCCTGCCTGCCTTGTTCAACATCGGCCTCTTGCTCTTCTTGGTCATGTTCATCTTCTCCATCTTCGGCATGTCGAACTTTGCCTACGTCAAGCATGAGGCCGGCATCGATGACATGTTCAACTTTGAGACCTTTGGCAACAGCATGATCTGCTTGTTCCAGATCACCACGTCGGCCGGCTGGGACGGGCTCCTGCTGCCCATCCTGAACCGGCCCCCGGACTGCGACCTGGACAAGGAGCACCCGGGCAGTGGGTTTAAGGGGGATTGCGGGAACCCTTCGGTGGGGATATTTTTCTTTGTGAGCTACATCATCATCTCCTTCCTGATCGTGGTCAACATGTACATCGCCATCATCCTGGAGAACTTCAGCGTGGCGACGGAGGAGAGCGCGGACCCGCTGAGTGAGGACGACTTTGAGACCTTCTACGAGATCTGGGAGAAGTTCGACCCCGACGCCACGCAGTTCATCGAGTACAGCAAGCTGGCGGACTTCGCCGACGCCCTGGAGCATCCGCTGCGCGTCCCCAAACCCAACACCATCGAACTCATCGCCATGGACCTGCCCATGGTAAGTGGGGACAGGATCCACTGTTTGGACATCCTGTTTGCCTTCACCAAACGCGTGCTGGGGGACAGCGGGGAGCTGGATATCCTGAGACAGCAGATGGAGGAGAGGTTTGTGGCGTCCAACCCTTCCAAAGTGTCTTATGAGCCCATCACCACGACGCTGCGGCGCAAGCAGGAGGAGGTGTCGGCCGTGGTGATCCAGAGGGCTTACAGGGCTCGTTTGGCACGACGTGGCTTCATCAGCCGAAGGCCTGCCAACACCAAACTGGAAAATGGGGGAGCCAACAGGGAGAAAAAGGAAGGAACCCCATCCACGGCGTCCCTGCCATCCTACGACAGCGTCACCAAACCCGAGAAGGAGAAACAGCAGCGGGCGGAGGAGGGCAGGAGAGAAAAGGCAAAGAGACAAAAAGACACCAGGGAATCCAAGTGTTGAGACACACACACACACTCTCAAAAAAAAAAAAAAAATTAAAAAAAAAAATAGTAGAATTGTACAAATTAAAATATTTGCAAGCGAAAAAACAAAAAAAAAAAAAGATTGTTTACAAACTTCCTGAAATAATCTCAATACAGAACAGCTGTGGAGACACTTACCTGAAGATCTTATACCAAACATAGTCTGCTTACTGTGTGACAGCGTTGCATCTAAAGCAGTGACCTACCACCTGTTTAAAGGACCCTGTAAACAAACATTTAAACACAACAAAAAAAAGGAAAAAAAAAGGATTTTCTATTGTTTGGGCAGGTGGATACTGCATGTTCCACATCAGTCAATGCAACTTAGGACAAACAAGCAAAATAAACCACACACACACACACACACAGAGACACAAAACCTGCTGCTGGGATTCATGTATTTTCCAAAGCAGCCCAAAATGGATTTTATTTTCCCATTTCGTTGATTATTCCTGAAAGAAAACCCAGAAGTCACGACGTTAACGGGTTTGTTCATGCAAAACTAGATTTGCATTTAGTTAAGCAGCAAAACAAAAAAAAAAAAAAACAAAAAGGAAAAAAAAACCTGAAAAAAAAAGTAAAAAAAAGTTAAAACAAGTAGAACAACGAACAAAAAAAAAACAGGAAAAACCGAAACAAAGCACCCCATTGAGCCCATTGAGTTGTCATAGTTTATTTGAGATTTATTATGTGCATTCTCCTTTCTCCATGGGCTTTACTTGGTTTGGGAGAAGGGGCAGTCGGGTACCTCCAGCCTGGAGCCAGCTCAGGCTGATCCCCCCAGCAGCAAAGTGCTCGTTAACGCGCAGAACCGACTTGCATGACGGCATGCCCAGGACCATGCATGAGGACCCACGAGACACGCAGTGCCCTGTCCACGGAGGGGTGTTAAGCCATACAACAATCCGAGGCACTCCACTGAGTATCTACTGCACACTGTCTTTGGAGAGACACCTTAGTGATGCTCCTGCCCGGCACCAGGATGTCCCAGTTTGTAGTGAATCTTCTGTAGACCTGCCAGTAGGAGAAAAAACCCAAAAAACCTAACAAAACCCATCAAAACCCAACAAAAACCTAACAAAACCCAACAAAAACCTAACAGAAACCTAACAAAACCCCAACAAAATCCAACAAAACCCAATAAAACCCACTAAACCCCCAACAAAACCTAACAAAACCCCAACAAAATCTAACAAAACCCAATAAAACCCCAAAAACCCCAACAAAAACCTAACGAACACCACCAACACAACAAAAACCCAATAAAGCCCATCAGACCCCAACAAAACCCCAACAGAACCCAAGAAGCAGATGAATGGATTGTGTGTGTTTAACAACTTTGTCTTTCTTTTCCATAGAGCCATCTTTTTTGCACACTGAACTAGAACAAAATTCCAAATGCTGCTCTGGACCTCACCCCAGGGGAGAGGATCAATCTGGGAATGGCTTGTTATCCCTGTCACTGTAACCCCAAACCCTAGGGCTTCAACCAGCCAGCAAGGTCAGTTGTATCCTGCAATATTTAGCATTAATGACTGCCCGGCCTCCGTCCTGCAGCTCAGACACTTCTTTGGGTAGAGAGAAAAGCTCCAACCAGGGCAGGGTCTTCTCTCTGCTGGTGGGAACTGGGGAGGGGGCTCACCCACAGCAGTCCCCCTGCAGGGTGGGGGATGAGGACCCTGGTTGTCCCATGGCCATGGTGGCCCTTCCCGCGGCGTGGGGGGCAGCCAGGAGGGTTTTTGGGGGGGTGCAGCCCAGGAGGGGCACAGCAGGAGCTGTGGGTGCCTTCACCCCCCTCCCACTCCCCACCCCGAGTGGGGAGGGGGACTTGGAGCTACCTCTTGCCTGGTCTCACTGGGGCAGGAAAGAAATGACGAGCCACCCATGCCCATCCCTGTTCCCTCCTGCCCAGCTCTGCCCTGGGGTGTCCTCAGCCAGTTCTCAGGCTCGGCCTGGGGGTCTCTCCAGGGCCAGGCTGGGGCAGCGACCCTGGCACGGGATGGGGGGATGAAGGGTCGGTGTGGGGGTGACATTGGGACCCAACCAAACCCAGTGGGGCAGCAAAACCCAAAGAGGGCAGAACTGGCCGGGAGGATGAGCCCCAGTTTGCATAATCCCACATCCCCAAAATGACAGGAAATCACTGCAAAGAACCCCAACCCAAGCAGGGAGCCATCCAGCAGCCATCAGTGCCCCCACGGCGGCCCAGCAGGGACCTCACCTGGCCTGCCATGCCCCCGTTGCTCCAAGGATGGCATGTATAATACTAATAATACTACTAAATGCTAATGAATCAACAACAACAACGAAATCTACATACATATGTACAGGCTACCTTGTAAACAGCACAAAAAAAAAACAACAAACAAAAAAAAAGGGAAAAAATAGCTCAAAAGTGTGGTTGAACTTTTTAAGAGATGTTATAAATACTGTAATATATCATTTTATTTTATCAGCATGCCTTTTTGTAAATACAAAGAACTACAAAAAAAAAATTATAGAATGGCTTCTGGCTTATGCCATTGTCCATGGTTATTTTTATTTTTTTAAGATTTTTCTGTTGTCCTTAGACTTTAGATAGCCAGGAAACGTCCCCCAAAGAACAAAAAAACAACAAAAAAAATTCCAAACAAGCCCCTGCTCCCCCATAAACCAGATCTTAACAAAAGCTTTATGGCAAGTGATCTTTGCAGCAGCAAAAGCCTCTATTTTTGGGTTCCAATGTGCAATAAGTCAACCACTTCTATGCAAGATTTGGCTGAACTTCACAATTGTCCTCAGGCTGGGCTGAGTCTCGTAGGTGACGCTCGGTGCGTTCGTGCTGGGAACTCATGAAGCTACTCGAGTACTTTCAAATAAAAAGTCCCTTCAAACTCTGTATATATATATTTATTTTTTTAATGCTAGAGCTGCACGAAACACACGAGGGTGCTGAGCAGGAAGGGGAGGGAGGAGGTTCAGCCTTGCCTTGGCTGGAGTCGGTCCTTGTGCTCGAAGGAAGGAGTTGAAGGGGGTTTTTGGGGGGTGGTTTTGCTGCCTCAGTTTCCTCCCCAGGGCAGGTATTTCCCTCCACTGGGGGGAATGGGATGTGCTGGGGCTTCACTGGGGAGGAAACCTCTGGCCAAGAGCCTCAGGGACCCAACTCTCCCAATCCCAATCCAAGCACCTGCCCAGAATTCCCATTCCGGATTCAGGGATGTGGGAGCAGAGCAAGGGGAAGGGGGGGGTGATGCCATTAATAAAGCCACAGCCAAAAATCACACCCACACCAAGTAGTTCCCTCCCCTCCCCGCTCCAAAATGCTCCCTTTTTGGGTTAATTTGTGACTCCAAAGCACCGAGGGGAGGGTGAGGATGAAATGCCAATCCAAGCTGCTTTACTCACTTTCCTCTTCACCTTCTTTTAAAATATAGAAGCCAACATTGAACAAAAATTCAAACAAGCCCATGGTGTCCCGTAGAGGCCACACCTGAGTTTGAATTCTTGAATTTTCTGCCACAAAAATGAAATAAAATAAAATAAAAACCTGTTCAAGCTGTAAAAGCTCAATAGTGAAGATTAGTGTATTAGAAACTGCATGGTGGCTCATACCGGTCTTACCCAACATGATTAACAATTACTATAAGCCAAAAGAAAATGAAATAAACTTTACCCTTTTCACTGTACAAGGGAAGGTTGTCTTGGTGTCCCAGTTATTTGCCTGGTTGCCTCCTCCCTCCCCTCCTCCTCCTCCTCCTCTCTGCTTCCCCCAAGGCTTTTTAGGGTGGTTTCGTGGAGCAGAGAGAGGTGCAGGAGAAGCTGTTGGAAGGTGGTTGGTGTTACCTGGTGTTGGGTACTCACAGGTGGACCTGGGTCTGTGGGCTCGGTGCCTTTTGGGGGGTCAGTGCCTGCTCAGGGCCCCCCTGGCTGGGGCAGGTCGAGGTGCCCCCTGTGGGATCTGCTCTGGCAGGGGAGGATGTTGGTCTGTGGTGTCTTACCCTGGAACCCACCCCTCACCCTATAGCCCCTCACCCTGCAGCCCCCATCACTTGCACTAGAAGGACCCAAAAAAGGACCCAAAGCAGCTGCAGACCCCCCTCCTCCCCCCCAGATCCTTCCCCAGGGCAGGGCAGGAGCTCAGAGCACGGGTGGTGTTTTTGGGGGTCCCCCCCAGGACCTGCTGCTGCCAGAGCCCGACTCCCCACCCCATTCTTGGCTTCCCTTCTCCAGATGGACCCTCACCCCGTGGGGTGACAGGGGGTGGGTCGGTGGGGACAAGGGGGGGGGTCCTGCTGCTCAGTGGGGCTGCAGCCCCTGGCAGGTGCCCCCTCACCTTCACCCACCACCCCCCTGACCCCAAGGGCTCACCTTGGAGCTGTTTTTCCTCTTTGAGTTCGGATCACCTTTGCAGTCATTTCTCCTATTTGAGTTTTGGTCCGATTTGTTCAACAAATGTGAATTTTGCTGCTCGGTTGAGGCCAGTTCAAAGCCCAGGGTGTGGCTGTGCCATCCTGCACCCCCCCAGTGCCCCACGGCGACAGCACTGGTGTCACTGGGGCAGGGGACGGAGGGTTCCCAGTTCTCCCCAGCTGTAAATGGGGTGGCTCTTTCCCTACCTCACAGGGGTGTTGTGAGGCTTAATTACTGACTGAGTGTGATGGGCTGGGGGTCTCGGGCCCCGAGGGGGGTGTGGGCAGAGCGGGGCGTGGGGGGCCAGGGAGGGACAGGAATGCTGCTCCACACCCTCCTCCCGCTGCCCCAGAGCTGGCTCTTCCCTCTGACACCCAACTCAGGCCGCTGGGGCTCCCCCAAACTGTTCTGCTCCCCCTGCCCTGCCTTGGTTCGACTCTGTTGTTTCACCTGAGGAGGAGGATGGAGCAGGGGAGGGAGGAGGAAGGCGATGGAGGAGCGGGCTGGGAGTTCCATGTCTGAACTTTTGAGTTCCTTTGTACTGTACATCTTTTTACTTTGGAATTTGCAATAAAGAGGTCTGTCCATCTTGTTTTAACAACTTCTCCTGGCTGCCCTGTCGTTCTGTTACCTTCTCACAGCAGCAACCCCTCCCAAACCCCCAAAATCCACACCCTCAGCTCGGACAGGGTGCCTTTGCATAGCAGGGCTGCTCTGAAGAGTGGACATCCAGGAGGACCTCCCTGCAGGAGCCCCCAGGCCCCTCATCCTGGGAGAGTCACAGCTTTCCAACCCCTGGGCACCACACAAAGCTCATCCCAGCCCCATCCCAGCTCCTCCTGCTTTAGGGAGGCCGAGTGATGCTTTAGGGGACACCCCCTGCCCCAACTACCCTGTGTGTGCTCCCTGCAAACCCACGCTGCTCCAGGGCCACCTTCAGCCCCGAGCAGCCCTCCTGGCTGTGGGACCTGCCCTGGTTCCTCTCTGGGGTGAACACTCCCCCACCATCAGCCTCTCTGCATCCCCCTCTTCCTCCCTGCATCCCCCCCTTCCTCCCTGCACGGCTCCGGCCGCTCCTCGGGCTCCCCACGGCCGAGGCAGACGCTCCACGGCACGGGGGGCACCAGGTGACAGATGGCAAAACAGCCCCTGAGCCCCGGCCCTGCGGAGTGGCTGCTGGGTCTGACCTTCACTGATGGGCAGGAGCCACCTGAGGGGACACAGGGACAGTTCTGTGCCAGGAGCCACCTGAGAGGACACAGGGACAGTTCCAAGGGGTCACAGGGACAGCTCTGAGGGGACACAGGGACAACCCCATGCCAGGACCCACCTGAGAGGATACAGGGACAGCTCTGAGGGGTCACAGGGACAGCTCCATGCCAGGATCTGGCCAGGCTGGTGCTTCAGGACGCGGCTCTCCAAAGGGCAGCAGGAAACCATTTCACTCAGGAATTCAAAAAAAGCATTTTGTAAAATAAGCCAAGGGAGCTCTGCCCAGCTCTGTCCCTGCCATGGGGTATCCAGTGACAGCCTGGGACATCTCCAGTGCAGCCAGGGGGTGACGGTGGTGCCTGGTGGGCACCCAAACCTTGATAACCCAGGCGAACACACGAGGTGGGTCTCAGGATCTCAGTCTGTCCATGAGACTTTACTGGCTCTTGTTCCCCCTCCAGCAGAGAACACACGAGGTGGGTCTCAGGATCTCAGTCTCTCCACGAGGCTTTAGAGGGTTTTGTTCCCCCTCCAGCAGTCTCGGAGATGCCCTCCCAGTTTCAGGCTCCCAAGAGCCTCCTCCAGTGGCAGTAGTACATGAGGGTCACGGTGAGGAGGATGGAGGTGAGGAAGGCTCCCAGGACCCCCAGCACCACGGGCTGCACCCAGCCCAGGGGGTCTCGGCCGTACTGGGGGGGGCGATGCCGCTCAAAGAGCACGTTCCCCACCCTGGGGGCTCTCCTGCCCCGCAGCCCCCCGGGCTGGAGCTGCACGGAGCTGAGGTGCTGCACGCTCCAGCTGTAGCCCTCCACGTTCCTCTTCAGCTGCAGGCTCCGGTCCTGGTTCAGGTTCTTCCCCAGCTCCAGGGCGATGTCGGAGCGGCCGATTCGGGCCAGGCTGCGCACCAGCCGGTCCCAGGTTATCACCTCTCCCGTCGTCACCAGCCACCGCCTCAGCACCTCCGAGCAGCCCCCGGCGCTGCGGCGGCTCCGTCGGGCAGGGAGGAGGCTGCTGCTGGCCAAGAGCTCCTTCAGCTGCGCCAGGTCCTCGTCGGGCCCGCTGAGCTCCCCGTGCAGCTGGTGGCACTCGGACGGGGACAGCAGCTCGGCGATGCGACCCATGGTGTGACGGCCCACGGTGGCGGCCACCGTGTCACCGCCCCGGCCACCCGCGGCCAGCAGGAGCAGGATGAGTCCCACGGGCAGCAGCAGCATCTTTGGGGTGCCAGCGTGGATTTGGGGCCACTCGGTGCCAGGGTGGCCCAGGGGCACAGGAGACCCGCTGACCTCACAGAGCAGCATGTTCCAGGGGTGTGTTTCTGTCACCAGGCCCACTGTCACCCTGTGTCACCTCCCTGAGCACCCCAGGGCTGCACCGTTGTGCCCCAGCTCAGCCTGGCATCCCTACATCCCTTCACTCGGCCCTCCCGGGTCTCTTTTTCCCTCCTGGCATCCCTACATCCCTTAACTCGGCCCTCCCGGGTCTCTTTGGGCACCAAATGCCTGTGGAGACAGCCCAAATGTGTCCTCGAGCAGCACCAGGGACAAACCAAAGGGCTGGAAAAGAATCACTGCCCAGGAGGAGCTTCGGGGCACCTTCACCACCAGCAGTGACATCCATCCCTCTGTCCCTCCAGTCTTTTGCTTCCCACACCCTGCTCGCCCTGGATCATCCCACCTGCACCCCTGGGATCCCCTGGGACTGTCCGGGCTCTGCAGTCACCATCCCCACCTTCCCATATGGAGGAGTGGGATGGGGACAGTCCCTTCTCCCTGCGACACTTCCAGCACCCCCTTCCCACCCCCCAAAGGCCGCGGCAGCAGCTCCCCTGTCCCCCCCCAAGGAGGGGGGGATGCAGATCCGCTGGGACCTGCCTTGTCCTCCCCCACCCCAAATCCACGGAGCAGAGCCGGGTTTGGCCGCGGTGGCTTCGCTCGGGGTCCCGGCGACGACCCCGTAACCACGAGGTGGCAATGCAGCCCCGAGGTGACACCCGCTCTGAGTCGGGGTGGCGACAAAGCTGAGGTTTCCCTGGATCATTTCCCTGGATCATTTCCCTGGATCATTTCCCCGGTTGTGACTTCACAGCCTTTCACCAGAGCGTTTATTCGCAGCGCAGGAACTTCGGGGGTCCCCATAAAGGCTGGATTGTTCGGGATGCTCCAGCACCTCCCGGCCACCACCCAGGGATGTCACCGTGTCCCCTCCCGACCCGGGGGTCCAGCACCCAGCTCCTCACCCACTGACCCCCCTCCCCACCCGGTACCTGCAGGTGCTGGGAGGGTCCTCGGCAGCCAAATTTGCCCGATCCCCCGCTGTGTCCTCCAGGCCCGGGGGAGGGGGGACATTCCAGCAGGGTCCTCTTCTCTGGACCTCGGTGACACTGCCCAAACGAGGGAAGGGCAAACCTGGAGCCCCCCACCCATAGCAAGGGATGGGACATACCTGGAATATCCCTAACAAGGGAAGGGGACACACCTGGGACAGCCCTAATAAGGGAAGAGGACACACCTGAAGCCCCCTATGACCCCAAACAAGGGAAGGGGACAACCCTAGACCCCTCTAGGACCCCAAACAAGGGAATTGGACACCCCTGGACCCCTCTCTGACTCCAAACAAGGGAAGGGGACACCCCTGGACCCCCCTATGAACCCAAACAAGGGAAGGGGACACCCCTGGACCCCTCTAGGACCCCAAACAAGGGAATTGGGCCCCCCTGGACCTTTCTATGACCCCAAACAAGAGAAGGGGACACCCCTGGACCCCCCTGTGACCCTTTACAAGGGAAGGGGACACTCCTGGACCCCCCTATGAACCCAAACAAGAGAAGGGGACACCCCTGGACCCCACCAATCACCCTGGAGGACAGGAGTTGTTCATGTAATCTCTTTAATACTGTGTAATACTTTTCTTCTTTAAAATACAGCATTTCTTGAGGTAGACCATCCCAGCCCTAGAGCTTGTCTGTCTCAGACATCAATAAGACATGAATTAAATACTTTCATGTACAATATGTTGCAAAATGAGGTAGAAATGGTTACAGAGAGTGTACAAATAGGATAATAATAATAATAATAAGTCTTCAGGAACCCAGCACCACTTTTTGGAGGGGGTGGGGGGGCAAAGGGGGTGCCCCGGTACTGCCCTGGATGCGATAGGAAAACCGTGAAAAAATTGGGAAAAACTGGGAAAAACCCTGGCAGAGCCCTCTTTGGGGAAGGGGGGGAGTCCCTCTGAGGGGTCTGTCGTCTCTGCATGTGCAGACCCTGAGGTTTGGGGGGCTGCTCTGAGGGGGCCCTGGAGCAGCTGCTTCCCCGTCTATAGAGCACTAAAAATAATAAAAATTAGGGGTTTGTTTTAATTAGGGAAAACCCCCCACCCCAAAGCGATGCAAAGGGGTGGGGGGGGACAGTGGATGGGTTGGGGGGGTTCATGCTCCGTGCAAAACCCCTGGCTCAGCCCTGAGGGGCTTTTTTGGGGGAGGGGGAAAGCGATTTCCCCACTGATGAGCCAAAAATCCCTGATTTGAGGTGAAAAAGGAGCAGCATCAGCACTGGAATGCTCCTGGCAAAGCTGGGGTGACCCAAGCCCAGCTCAAACCCCCCCTGGGAGGGTGATCCCCCCCAGTCCCAGCCCGACTCTGGGAGTGGGGACCCCACCCTGCTCCAAAAAGTGGTGCCAGCGACAGCTCCCAACCTACGGCACTAAACTTCCCGTTGAAGACACGTTACTCCACCAAACGCTACAATAACCATGGCAAAAGCAAAAATTAAAATAAAATTATGGCATAAGATACGTGGAAAGCACCCGAAATACATTCAAATTTCATCTTTGTAACAGCTTCAAGTTTCTTTTTCCTTTTCTTTCTTCCTTTCTTCACCCCCCTTTGGAAGCAAACGCATGAGGCAGCTTTGTCCCAGGTCGGAAAACTCTTTAAAAAAATCTCTTTTTTTCCTTTTCTGAGAAGATAAAAAGAGTTTTTTAAAAACACATTCTTTCATTCTTTTCTGAGGTAATTCTTTTCCTGAGTAGTTAAAAAGAAAAAAAAAAAAACAAACGAACAAAAAAATACTACAGACCTTACAAAAATAAAAACCCAAGTCTAGGATATTCAACAATCTACAGCATTTTACTCCAAAACCTCCTGGTTTTGGGGGTTACCCCTTGGTTTGGGGTTCAAACCCCTGCTTTGGGGTGTCACCCTCTGGCTTTGGG
>JAWWEW010000069.1:5593789-5609001 GCA_035583185.1 Anabacerthia variegaticeps
CCTGGTTTTGGGTGTCCCCCCTGCTCCCCCCTCCCCAACCAAGGTCCTCGCCGGGTGCGAAGGGGTCGCTTGGCTCGAAAGGCGCCCGAGGTATTTCTGTTGGGAGAAATAAAAGCAATTAAAAAATAAGAATAAAGCTTTTGGGTGGACGGGGGAGCTCCTGCATCCGACTCCGGATGGCTCCCGGTGCCGGAGAGACGGATCCTGGGGCGCCTCCAGCCCCGCTGGCACCGCCGCTCCAGGGACAGGCAGAGGGGGAAATAATAAATAGGTTTGTCCTGAGTCGTGGGTGACACTCCCGAGAAACCACGGAGGGGAAATTCCCTGGATGAGTCCGAAAAGAGGAAAACATGAGGTATGTGGTGCTGCCGGCGGGGCCGACCGGCGTCTCCCGCGCTTTGGGAGGGGGCTCCGACTCCACCCGGAGCGCCGGGAGCCCCCAGACCCCGACGCTGCGCCCCAGCCCCGGCCCTGGCAGCCTCGGGGTCAGTGCCTGGTGCCGTACATCTTATCCCACTCCAGGAACAAGTCCAGCTCCTTCTGGGAGGCGGCGGGGCGCACCTTGCAGAACGCCTTCTCCAGGTCCTGGTAGGATGCCGGTGCCCCCGGCAGCGCCCGGCGCGCCGCCCCGGCATGCTGGCAGAGCCGCAGGAGCTCGGCCCCGGAAAAGCTCTCCGTGCGCTGTGCCAGGGCCGCCAGCTCCCTCTCGCCGAGGCAGCAGCTCTGCTGAGCCAGGGCCTGGCGCAGGATGTGGCGCCGGGCGGTGCCGTCGGGCAGCGGGATGTAGAGCCGGGTGCCGAAGCGCCGGTGCGACGCCTCGTCCATGCTGCCCGGCCGCGCCGTGGTGCCGATGACCACCACGCCCTGCTCGGGCGAGGCGGCCACGTCGTCCAGGTAGGAGAGAAGCTGCGACTTGAGGTTGCCCGCCTGGCCGCCGTCCTCGCCCGCCCGCGCCGCCAGCAGAGCCTCGGCGTCGGTGATGAGCACCACGGCGGGCTGGCGGCAGCTGGCCACGAAGAACACGGTCTGCAGGATCTTCTCGGCCTCGGCCTTCCACGTGGAGAGCAGGGTGGCGGCGCTGAGCCTGAGCAGGGTGGCGCCCAGCTGGGTGGAGATGCAGCGGCTCAGCAGGGTCTTGCCGGTGCCGCGGGGCCCGAAGAGCAGGAGGGTGCGGAGCGGGTGGCTCGCACCGCTGTAGGCGCCGGGGCGCAGGATGGGCCACAGCAGCTCCTCCTCGACGGCCGCCTTCACCGACACCTGCCCGGCCACGTCCGACCACTGCACCGGCGGCCCCCGCTCCACCACCTTGCTGTTCACCAGCTCCAGCACCAGCGGGTCCACGTTCTTGGGCTGCTCCTCCACCGCGGCGCCGCCGAACAGGGGCGCCTTGGGGGGCAGCCGCAGCGGGAAGGGGGGTCCCGGCTCGGCCGCCCGCTCCCCGTTGGCCAGGGGAGGGCTGAACTTCTCGAAGGGCTCCGCCGGCCGCAGCGGAGCATCCCCGGCGCCGTAGGGTGGGGACACCATGCCCTTCATCTGCTGCCCGCCGTACTTGCCCGCGTGTTCCTCGGCGCCCCCGGCCCCCGACGGCCGCTTGCCGGGCTTGAAGGGCACCTGGGGGGACTCGGCGGTGCCGCCGAACCCGTTCCCCCGGCACTCGCCGTTGTCCGACAGGGGGTAGGGGGACTTTGGCTGCTCGTAGCTGTATTTCCTATACCGGCCCTCGCCGTCGTCGTCCCCAGCGATGTCGAACGCCTTCCTCTTCAGCGCGCCCGCCTCGGTGCCCAGCGGTGGCACGGCCAAGGGGGCCAGCCCAGCGCCCTGGTAGCCGTAGCCAGGCACGCCAGGAGGGCGGGCAGGGGGCGGCGGGGCCGGGATCGGGGTGGGCGCCGCGATGCCGGAGGGCAGGTAGGAGGTGGGAGGGTGGGGCGGGTGGATGCCCCCGTAGCCCGGCTGTGGTGGGTAGCTGCCCGCCCCGTAGTTGTACATGGGGCCGGAGGAGCCGTAGCCCGGCACCAGGGCGGGCGAGGGGTGCGGGGGCTGCAGGAGCCCCGAGCCGTGGAGGGCGGGCGGGTGCGGAGGGGGCAGCGCTGCCGCCGGCTGGGTGCAGTAGCCCGAGGGCAAGTAGGTGCCGCCGTAGCCCGAGGGGTACTCCTGAGACGCCCCGAGCCCGCCGGAGCCGGCGGCGGCTCCTCCGCAGGAGTTCCCGGGGTACATGGGGTCGGCGAGGTTGGCCGAGACCACCGGGGAGCCGCCGAGCCCGAGGGCCCCTCCGCCGGCCGGGACGGCGGGCGGCACCACCCCCTTGGTGCCGGCGAGCCCATCGTGGATGGGGGTCAGGGGGTAGGTGCCGTCGGAGCCGTGAGCCCCCGGCCAGGGCTCCCCGTCCCCCTTCTGCCCATTAACGGGCCCGAAGGCGCCATCCCCGTACCCGCTGAGCGCCGGGCGCTCGTAGGGCGCGTCCAGCACCCCCGAGTACTTCTCGGCGTACCTCTTGAGGAGGTTGGAGGCCGTGAGCGCCGAGATGTCGTCGTTGGCCCAGGCGTAGTTGAAGCGCTGGCGGGCGCTGGGGTACAGGTCGGACTTGTGGGCTGGCGAGGAGGTGGTGGAGGAGACGTCCAGGTGCTGCTCCGGCCACTGGTTCAGGGACTGGGCATGCTCTGGTGACCAGTGCATCTTCGACAGACCTGTGGGGAGGGCAGGGGGCAGGGCAGGTGAGACCAGGGATGGGCATCTCTCTGCATGGAGTGTCCCCAAAAACCTGCACCGCCCTGTCCTGCACCCCATGACCTGCCCCGACTGCAAACTCCTGCGTCAGATAACTCTGAACTTCCACAGATCCCAGAATCCTTGAGGTTGGAAAAGACTTCCCACACCACGGAGCCCACCCTGTGCCCCATGCCCACCTTGTCACCCAGCCCAGAGCACCGAGTGCCACATCCAGCCATTCCTCGGACACCTCCAGGGATGGGGACTCCGAACCTCCCTGGGCAGCCCCTTCCAGGGTCTCACCACCCTTTCCACGAGGAAATTCTCCCACCCAAAAATCCCCTTGACCGCAGGAGCCTCCACACCACGGCGATGCTGAGCTTGGCACCACCCCCTCGTGCTCCAGTCCCCAAATCCCTGTGGCCCCTGAGGGTGGTGGGAATGTCCCCCCATCCCCACCCCGCTGTGGTCCCCCCTGTCCCCCCCATCCCACACCCGTTGCCCCCAGGGATGCTGAGCTGGAGCCAGGCGGGGACCTCGTCCCCCCTCCCTCCCCGCTCGCAGCCTTTAAGCCACTTTGTGGCCAGGGCACAATTAGATTACTTAGTGCTTTAATTGACTTATAAGGCATTTGTGCTTCCACTTTGGATATCAAACTTCCACAAGAGGATTTAGATGGCGGCTTCGCGTGGCTTGAGCCGGCCTCCTCCTGCATTTATGGCCATTATCAAAGAGCTCCCCATGGATAAACGAGCAGCGGATCCCCACCCCAGGGCACGGGGGATGTGGGGGGACCTGGGGCAGAGGCACTGGGAAGCTTTAAAGGCAAAAAGGACTGTTTGGGTGACTCCATGAGGAACAGGACATTTTCCTTAATCTTTCCATCTTTTTAAGGAATTAAAGCCCCGTGAGTTTCCACCCTTGCTGAGTGTTGTGCAGCGCTGCAGTTCCCTCTGTCCCCCCCAAAAAATATCCTGCTGGGAATGCCCAGGGCTCAGGGGTTTGGGGGCACCAGGAGATGTCTGGCTGCTCCAGCATCTGCCACGGCACCAGGCTCAGTGCAGGGCATGGCAGGAATGAGGTGCCACCACCCCAGCCAGCAAATCCCAGCAGCATTCCCAGGCTTCTGAACCCAGGGAGCAGCTGCCCACGACGGCGACACAGAGACCCCCACCCTCACCCTCCTGGAGAAGGGGGGACTCAGCTGCCCAAAACCCATGGAAACCCAAATCTGCCTTCTCCTGTCCTACAACATCTGGCAGCACGAGCTGCAGTTCCAAGGAGAACACTCCCTGAGCATGGACACAACCCCTGCTCAGCCATCCCAGCTTTTCCTCATGGACTGATCCCACTGCTCATACACCAGCTAAAAACTGGCACCTCGAGACGAGCCCAGGGGTGGAATTGCTTTTCCAAGGGCCTGGAAGAGGGTGACCGATGCCATGGCACGTGGTTGGAAGCCAGCACGATGGCACAGCTCCTCCAGCCCCATTCCTGAGCCCTGGATCCCGGAGCTGCTCCCAGGAGCAGATTTACAAGGCTGTAGCTTTGCAATCCCGAGGCACCAACCAACCCTCTAAAGACAAGATGCATTTGGGAGAAGAAAACCCCAAATCCATGGAAAGGCTGGTGGCACCCTGGAAAACCCACGAGGGGGGGAGGGCGGCGGGCAGGGAGGAGTTGTCAGGGTTGAAATGGGACGTGAATGAGCAGCGGAGCGGGACAGATGTTTCAATGCTCCCCTTGGCAGTGTGAGAAAATTACTGTCCAGTGACCAAATGGCCGGGCCGGTTCCCACCCTCGCTGCTGCCCATTATCCCCAGCGCAAGACAAAGGCGGGCAGGGGGGCTGGGCAGGGAGAATCCTATTGTTCCCGCCCGCCCTAATTATGGAAATCTTGTTAATCTATTCAGCAGCGACTCTGAACTGGGCTTTTGTTCGGGGGTTTTCAGCGGGGAGCGCCACCGAGGGTGTCCAACGGCTCGGCGTGGGGATGGGGTGCGCTGCTTCCCACCGCCCCCATCCCGCCGTGGGATACGGCCACGAGGATGCTGCGCTGTCCTGGAGCAGCATCCCGGCGTGGGGTGGCTTTGCTGGAGCGGGGACAGCCCATCCTGAGCCCTGGGATGGAGAGCACACCACGTACACACACACACACACGTGGGTATGTGTGTCCTCTCGCCAGTGTCGGCCCCACGCAAAACCCTGACCCCAGAAAAAACCCCACAGGGGTGACCCACAGGCAGGATCTGCCGATGGGATCCATCCCACATGGCAGCCATCCCACATCCCTGGGGGGATCAGGAGGGGGCTCCAGTGGATTTGGGAGGCACAGAAGAGGAGGGACGGGCCAGAGCAAACACGCTCAGGCTGAGGATGCGCTAAAGGCAGGGTTTAAATCCAACCAAACCCCCCCGAGCCCTGGGAAGAGGGGCCAGCCCTGGAAGGCGGTGATCCCATGGGTTCACCCCTTTGCACAGCCCTGGCTGCCCGGCAGGATTATCCCAGCCCTCGGTGCCGGGACGAGCTGTGGATCCACCTCCATCCTCCGCCGCTGTCGAGCCGGTTTAACGCTGACGGCTCCTCTCGGCAGAGCTGTCACTCGGAGGAGTTATGCTCTTCCCAAAATCCATTGAGCGCTTCCATTATCCCTGAAATTCCCGCAGCAGCTCCCGAAAAGCCGCCCCGCTTCCAGGGGTTGCTCGGCTTCCCAGGGTTTTAATGCTCTGCCGTGCCAAATTTGGGGTCAGGAAAGAGAAAACCGGGGTGCTGGAGTCTCCTTCCACAGCCCAGCCCTCACCAGGTGCTCCCACAGCCCTCATGAGCCCCAAAAACATGGATTTCCCGTCCCAGGGATGTGTGTGATGGATCTTCCATGCTGGCCTGTGCACTGGATGGTGGGTCTGGACAAGGAGGAGGACACAAGAGACTTCCCCAGGTCTGCCCAGGAGCGGCAATGACTTTTTCTTCTCCTAAATGATGCATTTCCTTTGGCCTCCAGCTCCCTGGAGCAGAGCACCAGAGCCCTGGGGTTCATCCTTGCTGCCTCCCCGGAGCAGCGCAGGGAAAGTGCCACGGCACCATCCGAGGGAAATCAGAGCTGTAAATCAGAATGATGACCCTGCAGACACCGTGCTGACCCTCACAGGGGACCTGAGGCTCGTGGCAGCGTCTCGGAGCTGCTCCAGCACTAAGGCTGCGGATTAAAGCAATATTTGGGCGTGTTGACACACGCCTTGGGGCCAGATTCCGGTCATCTCCAGTCAATCCCCGCACGGAGGGTCTGGAATAGGCACGACAGCCCAGCAGAGCCTGTCCCAAAGGCAGCACTGGTTGGGTTATGAGGTGTCATAACCCAACCACGGCCCTGACAGCCCCGGGAAGGGTGTGAGTTTCCACCCCCAGCCCAGGGATTCTGTGGCCAACACCAAGTTTTCCACGGCAAACCCAGGGTGTTTGGCAAACCCACCGGGGAGCTGCGGTGACATCCCCCATCCCCTCCCCAGCGAGGGATGGGATTGCAATCAGAGCAGGGTCAATGTACATGTGTTAAAAGGATTTGGGACGGCTCCCCCCGTGCCCTCTCCCAGCCCTGGGAGGGACGGGCTCATCCCGGGTGATCCCAAGGCTCCGGCGTCCGCTCTGGCCGCTCATATATCAAGTGCAGAGCAGCTGGACACCAGCCCGGGCCGGGAGTGACCAACGGGCTGCTGTCCATCTGTGCCCCGGCGAATGAAAAATTCATCCGGGTCCGGCAGCAGCTGAACATTCCCATCTGTCACGGGCAGGGGAGAGGAACCCACGGCCAACGGCACCCGGGGGAGCAGATCCACGGCCTGGGAATTCCGGGGTGGAGGGGACGGAGCCATAAAATCTGGGGGTTGTAAAGGAGGAGGAGTGGATCGGAGGAATTCTGCTTCAGTGGCAGGAGGAGAAAACAGGGTAAAATGAAATGAAATGAAGCAAAACAGAAAATTAAACAAAACTAAAAAAAAAAGTAATAAAAAAATGAAATTAAACCGATTGAAATACAGCGAAATAAAATAAAAAGAGAACTAAGAAAATGAACGTAAATGAGTGGAAAAAACCAGCCTCTTTTTGCTATTTCTATTCTCCTTGACACTGCTCATCTCCAGGTCTCCTGGACCCCTCAGGCTGCTGAGCTCTGGCCTTCAGCCCTGCACCACCCCCAGGAACGTGGAACAAAACAGCTCAACTACTTGTTTGGGTCCAGAACCTCCTGGAAGTTGGAGCTGCCTCAGCCTCCCTCCTGCCTCGATCTGCACCAAGGAAGAGCATTAATTCCAAATGATTAATTACCCCGTTAAGCCATCACAGCACTGCCCACTCCCTGCCATGGGTGGCTTCAGCTCCCACTATGGCTCCTCCAGTGGATGTTCTCCTGCCCTGAACCACCTCACTGCTGCAGGACCTTCCTCAGGCTGATGTTCCAGCTGTGGGCTCCACACTCCAGCTGTGGGCTCCACATTCCAGCTGTGGGCCCTACACTCCAGCTGTGGGTTCCACACCTCCAGCTGTGGCCTCCACACTCCAGCTGTGGGCCCCACATTCCAGATGTGGGCTCCACATTCCAGATGTGGCCTCCACACTCCAGCTGTGGGCTCCACACTCCAGATGTGGCATCCACACTCCAGCTGTGGGCTCCACATTCAAGCTGCGGGCTCCACATTCCAGCTGTGGGCTCCACACTCCAGCTGTGGGCTCTACACTCCAGCTGTAGCCTCCACACTCCAGCTGTGGGCTCCACATTCCAGCTGTGGGCTCCACACTCCAGCTGTGGGCTCCACACTCCAGCTGTAGCCTCCACACTCCAGCTGTGGGCTCTACATTCCAGCCGTGGCCTCCACACTCCAGCTGTGGGCTCCACCAGGACGCTGCCTGAAGGACAGTTCTCAGGTGGGCAGCAGGATTTTCCCCGGAGCATCCCTGAGCCATCGGATCCCACCGTCCTCCAGGTCACCTCAAGGTGCAGGAGAAGCCCCAGATTGTCCCAGGAAAGGGTCTTGGGGGTGCTGCTCAGACCCCTGTTGGGATGAACCTCCAGTAAAGGACCCCTCAGGGGTCCATCTGCTCCAGTATCTGCCCTGGGGAAGGGGCTGCAGGAGGGAGATAATTCCCCCCATGCAGCAGCAGCAACGCTCCAGCTCCTCTGCTCCACGGAACGAATCAATCTTAATTAACTCTAATTCTGGGGAGCCTCCCAGCCCTCCCCAGCCCCACCAAGGCCGCTGTGCTTTCTGCCTCGCTGCCTCTGCAGGGAATTGGGCAAAACCTCCTCTTTGCCATCATTTCTGCATCTCCCTGCTGGCCATCGCCCTGCGGGGTGATGGATCCAGCCCCATCCCCGGGGACCACGTCCCAGCCCCACCAAATCCCTCCCGAGCGGGGCCGGGGAGGCCTCTCTCTCTGTGGCTTTTGTTTTCACAAGCCTTTTGACTCGCAGATTCTTTTTTAAACACCGCCTGGGCAGCCTGAAAAGCCCCAGCTCCCTCCTGCACTCCATTCACTAATGGATTTTCCAGAAGTTCCCTTTTTTTGGCTTCTTTCTTTGCTGACACTGCTGGCCTCGTCCACGCCCGAGGCTGCGGCTCCCAGTGCTTGGACAGAGGGATGGGTTCGGATTTTGGGGATCCTGTGCCATGCTTGGAGCTTCTGTCCCTACAGCTCCCACCTTCTGTGCCCTGGGATTGCACAGATTTGTGGCTGTTACAAGCCAATTATAATTGTACACCATCATATACATATATAGATGTGTGTGTGTTTATGACCATTTTATATATATATAACATTATATATATAAACATATATAGTTACATCTTATATACCTATCACAGGCTGGGTATTTATGTGCATATAAATACCATATCATGGGGTTTAAACACCTCAACCTGCCACCACAGGGTTGTTCCCAAGACCCCTCCCAAAATGTTAAGGAATAATCAGGTGGCAGCAGTGGCAGGGCAAAGGTACCACCAGGAAACAGGGAATTTTGCTGCTGGGAGCTCATCCATGGGGGCAGCAGCAATCCCATCTCATCGAGCTAATCCTACAGCAGAAATAATTCCCTTTCCACCCTTTCCAGCAGCCACTCATTAAGGAGGAGAAGTATGGGAATGGCCCAAGGTCAGATCTGTAATGATGGTTTTTTGGGAGTGGATGCCTGGCTCCCCATCAGCGGCACATCCAGAGCTGGGATGGGATGGCACAAGGTCCATTCCCGGCTCCCCAGGGATTGGGAGCCGCTCAGGAGATCCCCAGGAGGGCCCAGAGCCATCACCCCAACACGGTGGCACATCCAAGAGCTCCCAGCTCTGGCAAAGCCCAACCTGCCCGTGGCACGCTGGAATTCTGGAGGATTTATGTGGATAGGACATGGCCTGACCCCGTGTGTGGAGGGAAGAGGAGGAGATGCTCTGGGAGCTGCCTGGAGCTCAGGGCTGGGACAGGGCACAGGAGGCAGAACCTGAGATCCCAAGGTGATCCCAGATGCAGCTGCAGCCGTGCCAGAAGGGGAAGAAACTCCCTCATCCCAACCCTTCCCACCCCGAGGAGGGTGAGCTACCCTCCCAAGGCGGGATGTGCAGGACGAGCCCTTCAAAACACACTCAACCCCTGTAACCCCCCGCGCACGGCCCGGCCTCGCCACACGTCACCCCTGGCCTTTAATTACACATTTCTGCAGCCATTAGTCCTCTCGCCATCAATTACACCCACATTATCCCGCTCCGGGAGCGGCAGCACACGGGGAGCAGAGTCAAGTGCTTCCCAGAGCCTTTCCAAAGGCAGGGAAAAGCCCCTGATGGGAACATCCCTCTGCAGGAGCAGAGCACACAAAGCATCCCATCCCGCTGCTCTTGGCAGGCAGGGAAAGGTCCATCACGGGAGAGGATCTGGTTCCAACATCCCCAAATCCACAATTCCCCCCCGGCCGGAGCCGCCGGAGAAGCTCCCGTTATTTACACAGCACAGCCTTTGTGCAGGCTCCTTATTCAGCTATTACTCAGCTGGTTTTTTGTGGGCAAGACAAGTGTGGGTTAAAGTGCAGTTTGGCCTGACATTCGTTTTCGCTTTCTCGGGGCAAAAAAAAGCAAAAAAAAAGGGGTGGAAAAAGAGAGTCTTTTCTCTTTTGGCAACCACAGTTCCACCAGCTGAGCATCCCAAGGGGGAGAACATCCCGCTCTGGGGAGAGCTCTTCAACATCCAAGTCCAGGGAGGACATCCCAGAATCCTGGTCCAGGGAGGACATCCCAACATTGCATCTGAGGAGGACACCTCAGTATCCCACCCCAGGGAGAGCAACCCAAATCCCTCCCCTGGGGAGGACACCTCAGCATCCTGGTCCAGGGACGGCATCCCAGCATCACATCTGAGGGCACCTCAGCATCCCAACCCAAGGAGGACACTCCAAATCCCTCCCCTGGGGAGGACACTTCAGCATCCTGGTCCAGGGAGGACATCCCAACATCCTGCCCCAGGAAGGACACCTCAATGTCCCATCCAGGGAGGACACTCCATCACTGTGGTTCAGGGAGGACACCCCAGCATTCCTCCACAAGGAGCAGACTCCAGCATCCCACCCAGAGAGAACACCTCAAAATCCTGACCAGGGAAGACACCCCAACAGCCCCTGACCCAGGGTGAGGACCCCTGGGCATCACCACAACACAAACCACGCTGGCATCACTGCAATTAGGCAAACATTCCCTTTCTGCCCCCTGATTGAGTTGTCTGTGCTCAGGAGAAAGGAGCCAGGAACAAAACCTCTCCTTCATGTCCTCCAGGTCTCTCTGGCAGTGTCGTGAAGCCTGGGCGGGTTTATCGGGGCCCCCATAAAGATCCAGGGCTGCTGATAAGCGATCCCAGGCAGCCCCAGGGCAGGGGAATCACGAGGGCCATGGGTACAATTTAACCAACATTAACTCCAGGCCCTGTGTGCTGAGTTTTCACAGGGTTTTTACAATGCCCTCCTCACACGGCCAAATAAACTTTGCTGTGGAGAGCTGGAGCTGATTCCCAGTCCCTGTTCCTGATGCTCCAGGCACAGCATCCTCTGCGTGTCAAGGATGGGATTTATGGGGCAGAAAAAGCTCCATGATCCCACTCAGGGCTCTGCAGAATGAGGGAGGGAAAAGGAGAGTCCTCTCATGACACGAATGAGCTGAGTCCAAAGGAAAAATCAACAGAAAAATATTCCAGGAGTCACCAGGGCAGCAGGACCTTGCAAGGTGACAAACTGGTTTCCAGAACTGGGAATTGCCAGGGCTGGCACTGGGAAGAACTGGTTTATGCTGCTGGTCCTGCAGTGGGAATTTTCCTGCTTAAGACTCCTGAAGTTTAGTCCCCACAATTCCCTTCGTTTGGAGCTTGGTCCCACCACCAGAACCACCAGCACCACCACCAGTATCACCAGTATCACCAGCACCACCACCAGTATCACCAGTAGCACCAGCACCATCACCAGTACCACCAGTATCACCAGTACCACCAGCACCACCAGTATCACCAGTATCACCAGCACCACCACCAGTATCACCAGTACCACCAGTACCACCACCTGGGATGAACTTTCTGGAGCCAAAGCACCACGACACTGCCAAACACGGGCATTACCAGCACACCCCTCCATGTCCAAAAAAGGAGGAAAACACCTTTATTTTGCTAAAAAGCTGCACGAGAAGGACCTGCCCCACCTGCCAGAGCAGAGGAGGGAGGGAGGGCATGAGATGCTGGGGGCCACCAGCCTGAGGCTTCCCTGCACGCCCCAAAATTCCAGCTGACATTTGGCCAGATGTGACGGGATTTGCCCTGGGATGACAAAAGGAGCCTCCGGACAGCCCTGTCAAATGGCAAAGCTCCCTCCAGCCACAGAACCAGTGGAGCTCAAAAAATAAAACTGAGGAGTGTTTACAAAGGCAGAAATGAAGGGTCAGCGTCGCGCAAGGGTCACCAGCGCTTCTCTGGCTGCATTAATGTCATCTGAGGGAAATTCCCTGCAGGAATCCTCGCTCCAATCCACATCTGCTGCTGTAAATGCTGGGGTGAGAGATCTCTCCTCCTCGACATGAGACCCATCCCCTTCCAGGCTCAAAAAGGGAGGTGCAGGAAGCCCAAACCATTGGAAAAACAGAGGGAAAAAGAGAAGAAAGGAGAACAATCGGCTGCTTGTGGCATTCCTACCCTGAGGAACATCCCCTCGACTAGGAGGACGCACAAATAATTAACAGGAATAAAGTCAGCAGCATCTGCGGATGCCCCAGCACACGCTGCCAGGCTGCAGGAATTTTGGAAGGACACTGGAGGTGGTGTCACTCGGGAGGAACAATGTCCAGGATCACTTGAGTCCCTCTAATCCGCCGGCACGTTGCGGGATGCGCGGCCGGCTCTGGAGCCGATCGCTCCCGGAGGCTTTTGTGTTTGTCTTTTCCATGAGGGAAGGAGGAGGCGAATGAAGTGACCCCATGGCCACTCCCTTGGCCTAAGGTTGGGCCCTCACAGCTGTATTTGGCCACCCAAAAAAACATCCTTTGGGCTTTTCGCCTCCCGCGGCTACTGGAAGTGCTGGGAGCAGAGGGTGGGCGAGGGGTGAGGGCTCAAAACTTTCAGCCCACTTATCCAGGCACTTTGACACGGAGCTGGGAGCAGCCTGAAGGAGGGATTGGGGGAAACCACAGGCCTCTTTGGAACAGAACATTCAAAGCACCATCAGGATCACATCCTGGACATCGACCTCTCCCAAATAATGCCAAGAGAAGGAGCCTCAGCAGGGGGAAGCCCATCCATGGGCTGGGAACCACAGACACACTGGGCCCTTCAACAACTGGATTCCATATCCCAGAGCATCCAGGGCAAACCACTTTGGAGATTTCTCAGTGCTTATTCCACGTTTTCCCTTGGGGAATTAACTCAGGCAGGACAGAGAGGTTTGGATTACGGGACCACGTCGAACCGGCACCGAAGCCAAGATGCTCTTAAAGCCCCAACCCGGCCCTCGGGAGGCGGAAAAGGGCTGGGAAAGGGAGGGAGGGAGGAGAAAACACCGGCTCCAGATAAGCAATTGTTAACATGATCCATATGGTTCACAACGCGCCGCTCTGTTTAACCAAAATGATAATGGCAAAAGGGAAGAATGCGGCGGGGGCTCGGCGGGAGAACAAAGGCGGCTGCGGAACCTTCCCCGCTCCAGGAATTGTGAGCAGGGAGAGCTGGGGGCTGAAAAACCTTTCCCTGCTCCAGGAATTGTGAGCAGGGAGAGCTGGGGGATAAAAACCCTTCTCTGCTCCAGGAATTGTGAGCAGGGAGAGCCAGGGGCTGAAACACCCTTCCCTGCTCCAGGAATTGTGAGCAGGGAGAGCCGGGGGCTGAAAAACCCTTCCCTGCTCCAGGAACTCTAAGTGGGGAGAGACGGCAGCTGTGAAATCCTTCCTTGCTCCAGAGAAACAAGTGGGGACATCCAGAGGCTGCTCCCCCTTCCCAGCTCTGGGAATTGTAAGTGGGGACAGCCAGAGGCTGCTCTCCCCCTTCCCAGCTCCAGGAATTGTAAGTGGGGACAGCCAGAGGCTGCTCTCCCCCTTCCCGGCTCCAAAGGAATGGGTGGTGAGCAGGGAGAGCCTCTGGCTGCTCCCCCTGGACAAGTATCCCAAAACCCACCCAGCTCTGTCCTTCCCCTCCGCAAAACATGGAGCAGGGAGTGAAACTGCAGCTGTCAGCAATAAAACAATACATGCATAAAATGGGTCTTAACTGGGATATTTTCATAATCAATAACAAGCTCCCAGTGGGAGCTGTGGGGCAGGACAGCATGGATGTAAACACGGAGCCCATTCCTCTCGGATCTGGGATGAATTCAGCCCTGGGTGTTTATGTTATTGCAGGATCCCGCGGCTTTCCGAGCAACACAATACAGTACGTGCCATTCATTATCCCAGCAGTCCCCCAAGAGAAAATGTCAACACACTTCTGCTGAAGAGAGCTAAAACAAATGTTTAATGTGATAAACAACTCCTGGGCCTCAGCCCCTGCCGAAATGTTTAATTCAGAACCACCTCGAGAGCAAACAGGCGCCGGAGAGCCCGCCCGGGGAACCCTGGCAGCGCCGGAGCAGCAACCCGGAGTGCCCTGGGAGGAACCAGGGAGAAACCTCCTCAATTCCCACCAGTAAATCCATCCCAAGCCGCTCTTGTGTCCTGCACCCTCCACAGCAAACACCCTGCACCCAAGCTCTGTCCAGAATTCCATTCTGCACCTTCTCTCTGTCACAAAACCAGGATCCACTTAATGAGAATGTTCATTTTTGTCATCCCGGAATGAAACGGGGAATCTTGTGAACCAGCACAAGGCGAGTCCACAACCAGGAGAATTTATGTGGGAAGCCACCGGATAAAGCGATTTAAACCCTTCCTGGTGTTCTCCCCGAGTGCCTCCTGTCCCCCAAGTGGAAAAAAAGCCCATTTCCAAAAAAACAAAAGGACCTTTCAGGCAAAGCTTCTCATTAAAAACCACCCCCAGGTCCCCAACGCCGCGAGTGTTTTGAAGGCGAGCGCTCCGGCGTGCGCTTGACGTGCGACAGCGGCCGAGGGAGCGCGCATTGTTCCTGGGGGGTGAGGGATGGAGGGAGGGAGGAGGGAGGGAGGGATGGAGGGATGGATGGATGGACAGAGGGAGGGATGGATGGACGGAGGGAGGGAGGGATGGATGGATGGATGGATGGATGGATGGAGGGATGGATTGAGGGATGGATGGATGGAAGGATGGACAGACGGATGGTTGGTCCACCCCACTGTGCACACCCTCTGGGCTTGGAAGCCACTGGGACCGGGCTCCTCTTGGGACCAGGCTCCTCCAGGACCAGCCTTCCCTTGGGATCAGCCTTCCCTTGGGATCAGCCTTCCCTTTGGGACCAGGCTTCCCTCGGGATCAGGCTTCCCTTGGGATCAGCCTTCCCTTTGGGACCAGCCTTCCCTTGGGATCAGCCTTCCCTTGGGATCAGCCTTCCCTTTGGGACCAGGCTCCCGCCCCGGGGCGGGCTCATGTCACGAGCGCGTCCCCCGGCTCTCCCCGCACCCTATTAGGGGCAAGCAGGGAGGGGGACGCCAAATCCCCCGCCAGCGGGGACTGCCCCGTGCCCCGGGAGGGCTCGGCTTACCGGGAGCACCATTCCCCCCGCAGACCCCCCTTCTCCCGCATCCCCATCCCGGCTGGCTGCCCCGCAAGCCCCGGCTCGGCGGTACCGCCCGCTCCCGCATCCCGCATCCCGGGCGGCGCGGGGGATGCTCGGCCGGTCCGCCCCGGTGCCCCTCGGTGTCCCCCCGGCCCCACTCACCTCCTCATGCCGGCGGGGCCCTTAGCGCAGCCCGGGCGGCCGTGCCGGGCGCCGCATCCTGCGCTGCCGCCCGGACAATGCGGGGCGGCGCGGCGGCCCCGGGCGGCGGGGGCTGGGGCCGGGCTGGGGCTGGGGCCGGCGCTGGGCTGGGGCTGGGGCCGGGGCC
>JAWWEW010000073.1:7544-26613 GCA_035583185.1 Anabacerthia variegaticeps
GGGCGGGGGGGGCCCCCGGCCCCCCCCCCCCCCCGGGGGCGCCCACGGCACCCACGGGTTTTTGGGGGGGGGGGGGGCGCCGAGCCGGGACCCCCCCCAGGGACCAGTCGAGGCACCCGATGGGGGTTTTTTTGAGGGGGGGGGTGTTGATCCGGGGCTCCCCAAGGAACCATCCGAGGCACTCGATGGGTTTTTGGAGGGGGACAAATCCGGAGCCCTCCCAAGGACAAACGAGCCACCCACTGGGTTTTGGGGGGGGCAAATTCAGGGCCCCCCCAGGAATGAAATGAGGCCTCTGTTGGGTTTTGGGTGGCGGGGGGCTGAGCCAGGACCCTTCCAGGGACCAGCCAAGGCACTCGATGGGTTTTGGGAGGGCTGGGCTGATCCGGGCCCCCCCCAGGGACGAGCCGAGGCACCCGTTGGGTTTTGCTTTAATTACAAAAGGTCCCATCAGCCGTAGGAAACCCCCCCTGCCCCCTCCCCAGCACCCAGGGGTCCCTCCCATTCCCCACCCCTGGGTGTCCCCCCTTCACCCCCCGAGCCTCACAGCTGGGAGGGGGTAGGGAGGACTATTGGGGGGAGGAGACCCAGACATCCCTACACCCCCCACCTGACCCCCACCATGTGCCCCCCACCCGGGGGGGTTGGCACCACAATGGGGGGCTTGGCACAATGAAGGGGGGTGGCACAATGAAGGGGGGTTGGCACAGTGGGGGGGGGGAGGGGCTATAAATCCTTTTTTTTTTGTATTTTCATGTATTTTTTAAATAAAACCCTTTGCCGGGCATGGGGGGGATGATGATGGGGGAGGAGGGCAAATGGGGGGGCGCCTGATGCCACCCTCCCCAAGGTGCCAATCCCTGCCAGGATCCAAAGTGCAATGTGGGGGGGGGCTGTGGCTCCCTGCCCCCCAATCCTGGTGCCCCCCAATCCCAGTGCCCACCCCAGTATCCTGGTGCCCCCCCTGGCACGGAGAGGGGGCGCCTGCTGGGTGGGTCCCCATTAGATCGAGGTCTCGTCGCTCCTGGGGGGTGGGAGATGGAGAAATGGGGGGGTGGGCACAAAGTGGGGTGGGGGTGGGTAAAAAACAAGACAGACGGATGCGTGATGGGGGGGTGGGTGCCAGGGTGCCCTTTGTGCCCCCCAGCACCCAGTGCCCACCCCTGGGTGCAGATGGAGGGGTGGGGGGGTGAGGGGGGGGCAGAAGCCCCCCGGCCCCCACGGATTAATGGAGGAAATTAAAGAACAGGAATCTGGGGCAGGGGGAAGAGAAGAGCAGGGTTAGTGCTGCTGTGCCACCCCCCGGGCACTCCCACCCACTGCAGGCGGGCACCCTGACACCCAGCGGGCACCCAACAGGCACCCTGACACCTAGCAGGCACCCAAGAGGCACCCCATGGGCACCCAACACCCAGTGGACACCAAAATGGGCACCCCAACACCCACCACGCACCCTAATGGGTGCCCCAACACCCAGTGGGAACCCCAACACTCAATGGGCACCATTGGACCCAGTGCGCACCTCAACACTCAGTGGGCACCCCAAAGGTCAGCAGGCACCTTTGGACAATCAATGGGCACCCGACAGGCACACCAACACCCAAGGGGCACCAAATAGTCAACAGACACCCATGGATAGTGGGTACACAATGGGCACCCCAACACCCAGTAGGTACCCCAATGGTCAATGGGCACCCAACAGATGCTGCTAGATCTTATGGGCACCCAGTGGTCATTAGGCACCCAATAGACAAGTCAGTGGAAACCAAATGGGCACCCCAGCATCCAATGGGCACCTAATGGATAGTCAGTGGGCACCCTTGCACCTGATGGGCACCTAGGAGGAACCCTGGTACCCAATGGGCACCCAAAAAGAACCCTTCCATATGATGGGTACTGTGGCAAACGATGGGCACCCAACAAGGAGTGATGGACCCAGTGGATGCTGGCACTCAGAGGGCACCCAACAGCCATCCTTGCACCTGATGGGCACCTGTTGGGCACCCTGCCACCCTGTGGACACCTAATGGGAGCCCTAGCACCTGATGGGCACCCAACAACCACCCTTGCACATGAGGAGCACCCAGAAAGACTCTGGCACCCCAAGAACCCCTGATGGGCACCCAAGAGCCACCGTGCCCTCATGGGCAGAGCGGGCACTCACTCAGAACCAGAGGAGTCCTCGTCGGCGGTGCCCGCGCGGATACTCATGGCGATGGGGGTGAGGCCGCTCAGCTGCTCCTGCAGGCTCTGCCGGGGCCGGGGGACAACGGGGGCACCCCCATCGCTGCCGGAGGAGGTGGCAGTGCCCGCAGGAGGTGGTGGAGGCGGCCCGGGGTGCTGGGCACTGCCCCGCTCACTGATGGGGGGCAGGCACTTCTTCTTCAGGATCCCTGCAGGGAGGGGGCATTACCCAAGGTTTGGAGGGCACCCACCCACACACCACCCATGGCACCCAAAGGGTACCTGGGAGGAGCCTTGGCACTCAGTGGGCACTCAGTGGGCATCCTGGCACCTGATGGGCACCCAACAAACACAGTTGGACCCACTGGACACCCAGTGGCTACCCTGACACCCAAAGGGCACCCAACAGCTGCTCTTGCACACAATAGGTGTTCAGTGGGCACCTTGGCACCCAGCTGATGTCCAGTGGGAAATGTGGTTGACGCTTGATGGGCACTCAACCAGCAGTGCTGGACCAGTTGGGACACTCTGGGACCTGATGGGCACCTGAGAGAGATCCTGGTACTCAATGGGCACCCAATGGCACCCAACATCCAACCTTGCACCCAATGAGTGCCAAACAGGCACCCTTGCACTGATGGGCACCTTTTGGGCATCCTGGCACCCAAAGGGCATCTGGGACGAACCCTGGCACCCAAAGAGTTTCCTAGTGGGGACCCTGGCACCCTCTGGACACCCAACAGCCACTGTCACACAGGTTGGCCCCCCAAAAAGAACCCTGTCACCCAACAGGTGCCCAGTGGGAATTGTAGTGCTTGATGGGCACCCAGCCAGCAGTGTTGGACCCACCATCCGGGCACCTCATGGGCACCCGAGAGGAATTCTGGCACCCAAAAGGCACCCAATAGCCAAATTTGCACCCAATTAGTGCCCAATAGGCACCAAATGGGCACCCAGCAGGCACCCTGGCACCCAAGAAATGTCCAAAAGGAACTCTGGCACCCGATGGGCACCCAAAAAGAACTCGACACCCAGAGGGCACCCAACAGCCACCCTTGCACACAATGGGTGCTCAGTGGGCACCTTGGCATCCAGTTGGTGCCCAAAGGGAACTCTTGCACCGAATGGACACACAATGGGCACCCTGACATCTGATGGGCACCCTGAGAGGAATCCTGATACCCAAAGGGCATCCCAATGGCACCCAACAGCATTCCTTGCACCAAATTAATGCCCAGCAGCCACCCTAGCACCTGATGGGCACCCAAAAAGAATCCTGGAATACAATGGGTGTCCAATGGGCACCCTGGCACCCAAGAGACACCCCATGGACACCCAGTGGACACCCTGCCACCTGCTGGGCAGCAAACAGCCACCCTCGCACCCAATGGGTGCCCAAAGGGATCCCTGGCACCCAAAGGGCACCCAATGGCAACCTTGCACCCTATTAGTGCCCAGCAGCCACCCTTGCACCTGCTGGGCACCCAAGAGGAACCCTGGCACCCAAAGAGTGTCCAATGGCACCCTGGCATCCACTGGACACCCGAGAGGCCGTACCTTTGTGGGGGTGGGGCAGGGGCAGCAGCAGGGGGTCTCTGGGCAGGGCCTCGCCATTGGGCCGGGGGGGCTCTCCCCGGGGGTGCCCCTGTGCCCCCCCCGCCGGCTGCACCCGCAGCCCCTCGGTGCCCGCCGGGCCCTCGCTCTCACTCGCCGTCGTCACGAACTCCCCCGGCCAGTACGGGCAGCCCGGGGGCACCAGGGGGGCACCTGCGGGCAGGGGGGATTGGTGGAATGGGCAGGGTCCCAGTGGGTGCCCCCCACCAGCACCCCAGTCATGACAAGGGAACCCTCCCCCACCCCCCTGGATGCCCCCATCGACACTCCAGACTGGACAAGGACCCCCCCATTCCCGCCAGATGCCCCCCATCAGCACCCTGGATAGGGTGAGAGACCCCCCCTCAACCCATTGGGTGCCCCCCATGAGCACCCAGCCAGCTCCAGGGACCCCCCACTCCCCTAGGTGACCCCATCGACACCCCAGACTGGACAAGAACCCCACGATACCCACTGGGTGCCCCCACCAGCACCCTGGATAGGGCAAGTGACTCCCCCAGATCCCACCCCAAACCCACTGGGTGCTCCCCCCTCAGCCCCTAGCCAGGATGTGGGTCCCCCACCCCACCGGGGTGGTGGTGGGTGTCGGGGGGCGTTACCGGGGCCGGGGGGGCCCGGGGGTGCCCCGGGCAGGGGGTCCCAGCCGGGGGGCGGCTCGTCCTCGCTGTCCGAGGAGTGTGTGGAGCCGTAGGAGCCACTCGGGTCGTCCAGGGACAGGTCACTGTCCGAGTCCGTGTCGTGATCTGGGGGGTCACGGGTCAGGGGGACCCGGGGACACCCCCCGCTCTCCCTCCCACGGGTGGGGGCGTTACCCTCGGGCTGGTCTTGGGTGTCGAGGAAGAGCCCCCCGGGCTCGGGCAGCGGCAGTGGCCCCGAACTGCCTGCCAGCCCCGAATCCTCCCTGCGGGGGCACGGCACTGTCAGCGCCTGGCACTGCCCGCTGGGACCCCAAAACCACTGACACCCCAACATCATGGATACCCAGCTGCTGGGACCCCAAAACCACTGACCTTCCCCCCCACGGAACCCTAAAACCACAGGCACCCTAACACCTACTGACATGCCCCCTCAGGACCCCCAAAACACTGACACCCCAACACCAGGGACACCTGCCTACTGGGACCCCAAACCCACTGACACCCAGTGACACCCACCCACTGACACTCCAACCCCACTGCCACCCCACCACCCCATCACCCTACCATCCCAACACCCCTGTGCCATATCCTGCCACCCTGCCACCACAATACCATGTCACCCTACCACCCCATTATCCCACCAATCCATCACCCCACCACCCTGCCACCCCAACACCCCAGTGCTGTGCCACCCTGCCACTAACCTGCCAGCCCACCACCCCATCACCCTGTCATCCCAATAGCCCCATGCTGTGCCACTCTGCCACCCTGCCACTGCCCTGCCACCCCTCCACCGTGGTGCCCTGTCACCCCCCACCCTGCCATGCCCTCAGGGTGCCTGCACCTCCTCACGAAGGGGATGTAGCTGTGGTGACTCTTGCCCGAGCGGGCTGTGCTGTGCAGGGACCCCGAGGATCCCCCTCCAGGGGCCGGACACAGTCGCCCTGCCACATATGTGCTGTCCCCACCGTAAGCCTGGCATGGGGACAGGGATGTCACAGCCGTGCCAGGGGCTGCCCTGAGCCCCACCCGTGCCCACCCGTGCCCCCTCTGGCACTCACGGGCGTCAGGGTGGCCTTGGTGGCCAGTGGGGGGTGGGGGCGACGGGCACAGCTGAGGCGGAGGCTCCTCCGCACCTCCTTGCTCAGCACCACGCAGGACAGGAACATGAGCGGCCCCTGGGCACAGAGTGGGCGGCACGTGGGCATGGGGGGCACAGAAGGGGGTGCACAGCCTAGGGGGGGATCCCAGGGGCACCCTGAAAAGGCTGACGGGACTCCCGTATACATGGGGTGCATCCCATTGGCATCCCAGACAGGGTGAGGGGATTGCCCTCACACACAATGGGTACCCCCCATGGGCACCCTGGAGTGGGTCAGAGCCCCCCATACACATTGTGTGCCCACCGTGGGCACCCTGATACGGCAAGTGACCCCTCTGTGCCCACTGGATGCCCCCCAAATATGTGTGTCCCAAGGGTGGGGTCTCTGTGGTCCCAGAGGTCAGGGTCCCAGGGGTCCTAGGAGTGGGAGTGGAGGTCTCTGGGGGTCCCAGGGGCGGTGGCTCTTGGGGCTGCAGAGGTGGGGTCTCTGGGCTTTCTGGTGGTCCCAGGGATGGGTTAGAGTCCCAGGGGAGTTCCAAGGGTGGGCTCTCTGGGGATCACAGGGGTGGGGTTCCCTGGGGTCCCAGGATGGGCTCTCTGGGTGTCCTAGGGTGGGCTCTCGGGGGTCCCCTCTGACCTGGAGGCAGTTGGAGGCCGCGAACAGGTAGTGGCAGAGCAGGGCATCACTGTTCACCGACAGCAGGGCCAGGAGCCACGCCAGGCTGGGCATGGCCAGCAGCACGGCCGCCGTGCGGACCCCCGACCTGGGCACCCCGACGGCACCCCAGTGTCACCCCAATGGCACCCCAAAGGCGCCCCGATGTCACCCCACAGATGACACCTCAACGGCACCCACACCAGCACGGCCCCTGATCTGGGCACCCCAACGTCACCCCAATGACACCCCTGCCCCCCATGCTCCACGTCCCCAGTGCCCCCCTGTCCCTCATGGATCCCCCCACGACCCATGTCCCCAATGCCCCCGGGACCCCCATGGGTGCCCCAATGCTCCCAGTGCCCCCTGCCCCCCACACATCCTTCCCATGACCCCCATGCTCCCCTGCCCCAAATGCCCCCCAATGCCCTCCATGGGTTCCCCCATGTCCCCAATGCCCCGCCCCCCATGGGTCCGCCCCTGCCTCCCATGCCCCCCTGCCCCCAATGACCCCTACCCCAATGCCCTCCTGTCCCGAGTGCCCCCTGTCTCAACTGCCCACTGCCCCCCATGGTGCCCCCCTGCACCATGTCCCCAGTGCCCCCTGCGCCTCACGGGTGCCCCCCATGTGGGTGACTCACGCCGAGCCCTTCTTCTGGAAGCCCTGAGGGGTGGCACAGGTGGCCCTGGCCGCCAGCACCAGGAAGAAGATGCCAACCTGGGGGTGAGGGGGGTGAGCAGGACAGGCAAGTGGGGGTTTCCCCGTGCCACCCCACACCCCCCTTGCCCCCCGGCCCCGTACGCACGGCGAGGGCAGCGGTGCAGGGCCCGGCCAGGCTCCAGAGCAGGTTGTCGTGCAGGGCCAGCCAGCAGAACTCGGGGTTCCCGTAGCCCTCAGGGTCCAGCCCCACTGCCAGCCCTGCAAAACAGGGTGGGGGGACAGTGGGAGGGGCGGGGCTAAATGGGGCGTGGCACTGGTGGGCGTGGAGGGGGCGGGGCCGGGAGGGGTGGGGCTGCGATGGGGGCAGGGCTATGCTGGAAGAGGGCGGGGCAATAGCCTCTTGGGCATGGCTAAACTGGAGGGGGCAATGCTGGGGGCAGAGCCATGCCCATGGGTCGGGGCTAAGTAATGGGGCGGGGCTATGCTGGAGGAGGGCGGGACTAAGCTCTTGTGGGCGGGGCTATATTGGGTGGGGCTGGGCCATGGGGCTCTGGGATGCCTGGGGGTCCCAAAGGTGAAGTGGTGGTCCAAGTGGTGAAGACTCAGAGAACTCTGGGGTCTCTGGGGGGTCCCGGGGGTGTGGAGTTTGGGGGTCCTCGGAGTGGAGGCTCTGGGATCTCTGGGGGTCCCAAAGGTAAAGGACTCTGGGGATCCCAGGGGTGGAGGCTCAGAGGGCTCTGAGGTCTCTGGGAGTCCCAGGGGTGTGGGGTTTGGGGGTCCCTGGGTGGTCTCAGGACAGTGCCCGTGGCTCACCGGTGATGAAGGCGGGCAGCCCCCAGCCCAGCACGTGGTAGAAGCGCATGGGCCCGCGGTCCACGTGCCGGGGCTCGCTGCGGCGCCGGTACAGGTGCAGGGCCTCCAGCAGGGCCCAGCCCACGGCACTCAGGTACAGGAACTGCAGCAGGATGGCCACCACGGTGCACGCCAGCTGGGACACACCTAACTGTCACTGACCCCGCCCGCCCCGCCCAGCCCACCAGGCCAGCTGGGACACACCCGGCACTCTCTGGGTATCCCTGTCCCCACCAAGCCCAGCCCATCCCACCAGGCCAGCTGGGACACACCCATCATTGCCCACCCGTCGGCCATGCCCACTGACCCCACACATCGATCCTGCCAGCTGTGCCGCACCTGGGGCTGCACGCACACCGACCCTGCCAGCTGTGCCGCACCTGGGGCTGCACGCACACCGACCCTGCCAACTGACCCCACCCGCAGATCTTACCTGCTTTTCCCATCCATTTCACCCACAGCCACCCCACAGGTGGTGGATCCCCAACCCCAACACCAAATCCCACCGTTCCCCACCATTCCAGCCCCACCCACCTCGCGAGCCGTGAACCCCCAACCCCAACCCCCACCTCCCAACCCCTTTTCCCCACCGGTCCCCTCCCTCTCCCCCACGCACCGGGAGCTCGGCCTGGTTGATGCCAAGCAGGAAGACGAGCTGTGCCAGGAGCAGGGCGGCTGCCCCGTGGCGCCGGATGCTGTGGCGATTGGAGCGCAGCCCCCGCAGGGTCCCCAGGGCCAGCACCACCAGTGCCAGCCCCGCCAGCGCCACGCCCAGCGAGCCGTAGGTCAGGGCTGCCAGCGGCAGCACCTCCCCGTTCTGTGGGCAAGGGTGGGCACTCGTGAGACACACCCACGGACACGCACATTGCCAGGGACAAACCCACGGACATACTCATTGATAGAGACACGCCCACAGATGTGCCCATTGATGGAGACATGCTCATGGACACACTCATTGATGGAGACACACCCATGGACATGCCCATTGATTGAGACATGCCCATTGAGAGACACACACCCACGGACAGACCGATTGATGGAGACAAACCCACGGACACGCCCATTGAGAGAGACACACCCACGGACACACCGATTGATGGAGACAAACCCACGGACACGCCCATTGAGAGAGACACACCCACGGACACACCGATTGATGGAGACAAACCCACGGACACGCCCATTGATGGAGACAAACCCACAGACACACCCATTGATGGACACACACCTACAGGCACACCAATTGATGGACACACACCCATTCTGTTCAAGGCACCCTGTACCTGGGACTGGGAAGCCCCACCCAGAATGCCACACCCCCCGAGGCACAGCCCACTGGGAAAGTGCCTATATCGATCAGCCCCGCCCCTTGAGACCTCACCCACATCACTCAGCCCCACCCCTCAAAACTCGGCTCAGCTCCTCCTTTAAACCCCCACCCACAGCACTCAGACGAACCCCTAGAAGCTCCACACCCACACCACCCAGCCCCACGCCTTTAAATCCTATCCACCCGTGAAACCCCGCCCACACCCCCTGGGACCCCGCCCACATCACCCAACCCACCCCATCGAGCCCCCACACCCCACTCAGCCCCGCCCCTTTGGGCCCCACCCCTGGCACTCAAACCAGCCCCTTTAAACCACACCCACATAATTTAGCCGTGCCCCTTGAAGCCCCACCCGCATCACTCAGCCACTCCCACTGAACCCCCACCCACAGTACCCAGCCACGCCCCTTTAAACCCACCCACAACTCATCCACGCCCCCTTAGACCACACCCACAGCACTCAGCTCCGCCCCTTTAGACCCCCCAGCATGTCCCTTCATGTCCCCCCGTGTCCCCATGTTCCTTCATGTCCCTTCATGTCCCCATCCTCTCCATGTCCCCCTGTGATCCCATGTCCCTTCATATCCCTCCGTGGCCCCCTGTTCCTTCATGTCCCCATCCCCCCTGTGCCCCTGTGTCCCTATGTCCCCTCGTGTCCTCCATCCCCCCATGTCCCCTTGTATAGACATCCCCCTTACGTCCCTTCATGTCTCCATCCCCATGTCTCCATGTCCCCTTGTGTCCCCCATCCCCTCCATGTCCCCATACACCCCCGGGTCGCCATGTCCCTTCATGCCCCCATCCCTCCCCTGTCCCCCCGTGTCCCACCTCTCGGCGGGAGATGTCCATGAGGACAGCGAAGCTGGTCAGGTGGTGGCACTGGCAGCTCACGTGGCTCCGGTTCCTGAAGGCCACCTCGCAGCCCCGCGCCGACCAGCCCCCGGCACCGCCCGCCCTGCGGGGACCGTGGCGACAGTCACGGGGACACACCCCGGGACACACCCACTGTGTCGCCGTGCCCCCGTACTGTCCTTGTCCCTCAGGGTGTCCCCTGACCCCATGTTCCCTGTCCCCTCAGGGTGTCCCTGTGCCCCCAGGATGTCCCTGTCCCCCCAGGCTGTTCCCTGTCCCCTGGGTTGTCCCTGTCCCCCGGGTTGTCCTCGTGTACCCCATCCTAAGGGTGCTCCCGTGTCCCCGGGATGTCCCCTTTCCCCGGGCTGTCTCTGTCCCCTCCCGGGGTGTCCCCTGTCCCCCCCGGGGTGTCCCCTGTCCCCTGGGCTGTCCCCTGTCCCCCCTCACCGCAGGGAGTGGTTCCAGAAGACGCAGATGGGTTTGGAGCGTTCCTGTGTCTCCAGGAGCCGGAACTGGAGGGTGATGGGCTTGGCCAGTGCCCGGGGGGTGTCCGTGCCTGCCGTGCCCCCGGCATGGACACTGATGCTCACCACCGGTGTGTTGATGACAGGGCGCTTGGGCACCCTGGGTAGGGGGGTACTGGGGTCAGGTGGGCTCACCCAGGGCACCCCAAAACCCACCTTAGTGCTCCGCAGTGCCCTGGCACCCCAGAGGCCCCCCATGGGCACCCCATGCTCGTCTGTGACCCCACTACTGGGCATCCCATGGGCACCATCCCCTGCACCCCCACCCCATAGGTCCCTTCCGTCCCCCGTGCCCCCAACCATGGACACCCCATGGGCCCCATCCGTGGGCACCCCTTGGGTCCCCTCCCCATCTCCTGTGTTCCCACCCATGGCCACCCCCTGGGGACCCTCCTTACCTTCTGTTCCCTTGCCTGGGCACCCCTGGCCACCCCATGAGCACCCTCCTCTGGGTACCCCTCCAGCCCTGGGTATCCTCCCCTCCCCTGTACCCCTCTCCCCTTGCCACCCCATGGGTCCCCTCCCCTGTGCCCCCCTAACAAGGGCACCCCCCACCCCCTTTTCCCCCTCCACAGGCACCCTTGGGCACCCCACGTGCCCCCTCTCCCATCCCTCCCCCGGGATCCCTGGAGACATCCCTGTCCCCATCTCCCTGTATCCCCCCGATGCCCTCCCTTGCCCTGGCACCCCCTGTGCCTCCCCCAGCCCCCGTGCGCGCCCCATGCCCCCATCTCCGCTGGCACCGGAGGCTGCGCTTGTCGGTGTCGAAGTGCTGCGGGAGGAGCCCGGCCAGGGTGCGGTAGATGATGACACTGGCGATGGCCTGTCCCTCGCCCAGGGATGGGTGGCGCTTGTGCCGTGTCACCACGGTCACCTCGCCATCCTCCTCCTGCTCTTCATCCTCCTCTTCATCCTCTTCATCTTCATCCTCCTCCTCCTGCCCGCCCGTGCCCTGCGGGGACTGCCTGTGCCCGGCAGAGGGGCCTGGGGGGTGCGGGCAGGGGGTGGCATGATGTGTCACTGTCCCCATGGCGATCCCAGGGTCCTCAACCCTGCCACCCCCATGGCCACCGTGGTGATCCCAACCCTGACAGTACCTTGGCCACCCAGGGGTCCCTATGGTGACACTGGGGTCCCCAAACCTGCCACCTCCATGGCTACATTGGGGTCCCTGTGGCCACAATGGGGTCCTCAACCCTGCCAGCTCCATGGACACACTTGGGCCCCCGTGGCCATCCTGGGCTCCCTGGTTTACCAACCATGCCAGTCCCATCCTGGGGTCCCAACCCTGCCAGTCCATGGCCACCCCAGGGTCCCCATGGCCACCCCAGGGTCCCCATAGCCACCCATGGGTCCCTATGGCCACCCCAGGGTCTCCTCCAGGCTTATGGCCACAAGGGGGTTCTCATGACCCCATTGGGGTCCCCAGCCCTGCCAGCCCAATGGACACACTTGGATCCCCATGGCGATCCTAGGCCCCCAGTGGCCACCTCAGTGTCCCCAACTCTGCCACCTTCATGGCCACCCTGGGGTACCCATGGCCATCCCAGTGCCCCCAGCCCTGCCACCCTATGGCTATTATGGAATCTCCAACCCTGCCGCCCTCTCACTATGCCGGGCTTCCCCCATCCTGGCCAGCCCCATGCCAAGTTCCCCAACTGTGCCACATCCCCATGGCCAAATGGGGGTCCTCCCAGCCCTGCCAGCCCCATGGATGCCAGGGGGTCTCCAAGCCTGCCAGCCCCTCTGTGTCCCCGGACTCACGCCTGCCCTCGGGGGCCCGGAACACGCTGTCGGGCAGGATGACGGTGGTCTCCAGGTCTGGGGGCTTCTCCCCCCGCAGGGCCTCATACCGGGGCAGCCGGGCACCCACGAAGCTGCTCTTGTCCAGCCGCACCACCGACACCACTGCAGCACCCATGGCAGCGCCCACAGCACCGTGTCACCCCCATGACACTGTGTCACCCACTGACCCTGAGCCCATAGACCCCAGCACCCACTGACACCACTGTAGCACTCACAAGGGCACCCACGGCACTGTGTCACCCATGGCATGACACCCACAGACTCCAGGAACATAGATCCCAGCACCCACCGACTCCACTGTGGCACCGTGTCACCCACGACACTGTGTCGCATGTCCCATGTCCCCAGGGGCCCACACCTGTCCCCAGTACACACGTCCATGTCCCCAGCACACACCCTGTCCCCAGAATCACCCACAACCCCAGAATCACCCATGTCCCCAGCACACTCCTGTCCCCAGCACACCCCTATCCATGTCCCCAGCACACCCCTGTCCCCCCCATACCCCTGTCCATGTCCCCACTACACCCCTGTCCCCAGGGTGGCACCCCCGCCCCCCGCACACCGCCCCCCCGGCCCCTGCTAACCGATGTTGGGAGTGACGATGGTGAAGGGACTCAGGTATGTCTGGGGCATGTTCCGTGCCAGTGCCCGTGCGTACTCCTCGAAGTGGCGCAGCAGCTGGGCCGTGCCCCCCTCCGTCTGCTGGATCAGCTCCCAGTGCCGCTTGTTGCCCGCATCCAGCAGGGCGCTGCCCACCCGCAGCAGGTTCTGGGGGCACAGGGGGGGCGCTGGCACCACGCTCTGCCACCTCCGTGTCGGGGCAGGGGGTCCCTGACCCCGCGCTGTGCCACCCCCCCCTGCAGGGCTCTACGGGCTGGGGTGGCACCGAAAAAGGGGCACAGGGGGGCTGTACCCATCCCCTAAAGGGTGAGGGGGTGCCCATTGCCCCAGGCTCGGAGGTCCTGCACCAACACCCCTCTGCCCAGGGGTGCCCATCTGTCTGGCACAATATTCCTCTGTGCCGATATTCCTCTCTAGGTGGGAGGAGCGGCCCCCAAAGGAAAGTGTCCATCACCCGGGTACCCGGGCTAAATCACCCATACCCTTCCCAGATGGGTGCCCATCACCCTGGCATCTGGTCTTCTGCCCCGACATGTGGGTTCCTGTCACCCCAGTGTTTGACCTGCCTCAATCCCCCTCCCCACGTGGGTGCCCATCACCCTATCGTGTCTTCCTCCTTCCCCAATCTCCCTGCCCATGGAAGCGCCCATTCCCTTGTCATCTGGTGTCCTGCACCAACACCTCCCTCCACCACATGGGTACCCAGCACCCTGGCATCTGACCTCCTGCCCCAGCATCCCCCCCTACAGGAGGGTGCCCACCACTCCATCATCCCCCCTCCTGCCCCAATCCCCCTCCCTGGGTTGGTGTCCACCCCCCTGGCATTTGGGTTCCTGCATCAATGCTCTCCACAAGGGTGCCCAGCACCCCATTATCTCCCCTCCTCCCCTAGTCGCCCTGCCCGATGCCCATCACCTCTGGGCTCCTGCACCCACAGGAGGGTGCCCACCAACCCCATCATCTCCCCTCCTCCTCTTTCCCTCCTGCCCACCCAGTGCCCACCCTGGTGCCCCTGCCCCACCTCGGTGAAATGCACGTCCTGTGTGGCGGCGAGGCGGAAGCCACGCTGGCGGCTCTCGTGGCGCAGCAGGGCCCCTGCCAGGCGGTATGCCAGGCGCACGTCGCTGCCGAAGTACCCGCGGACACCGCGCGTGGCCTCGCGCAGCGCCAGCGCCACGCGCCGCGACTGCCCCGCGTCCCACCGCGACTCATTGCCCACCAGCTGCTCTGCCTTTGGGAGGGACAGGCACAGTCAGGGTGGCACCACAGTGGCACTGGTGGTGTCACCGTGTGGGTGTTGTCACAGGTGCCACCGTGGCTCACCCAAGGGCGCAGGGCGGCGAAGGCCAAGGCGCTGCAGTTGAAGAGGTTGGGGGGCAGCCACCCCTTGTGCTCATCGCAGTGGCGAAGGGCAGTGCCTGGTGGGGGACACTCAGGAGGTGGCATCAGAGGGGCACCGGGGGGATGTCGTGCTGGTGGTGTCCCCCTAGTGCCCATCTTGGTGGGTCCACAGTGGGGTCAGCCCAGCCCAGCTCGGTCTCGGTGGTTGCGCCGTGGTGGGATCACCCCAATGACATCCCAGAGGTGCCACCGCAGTGTCACCACCCCTATTGTATCCTAATTGTGCCATCATGGTATCATCCCACCCCAACCTCATCCCAGGGGTGCCACCATGGTGTCACCACCCCCATCCCAGAGGTGCCACCACATGTCAACTATCTGTACCACCCCAGCAATGCCACCACAACACCCTGCTGTCCCATTCCAGTAATGCCACCATGGTGTCACCATCCCAAACCCATCCCAGAGGTGCCACCACAGTGTCACCACCCCAATCCCATCCCAGTGATGCCACCATGGTGTCATCTCCCTGCCCTGTCCCCACAGTGCCCCCCAGTGCCACCCCCGTGCTGTCCCCATGTCCCCACGTACCCACGGAGCCCTTGGGGCAGGGGGCGGCGGCCGGGAGCCCGAACCGTGTGCGGGGCCACCAGATGTTGGCCTCGATGGCCCGGGGACAGCTGTCATAGTTCACTGTGGGCACAGCGGGGTCACCAGGGTGACACAGGGGTGACAGTGCCACCCAGCTGCTGGCACCCAGGGTGACACAGGTTACAACAGGAGAGAGCAGGGGAACACAGAGTCACACAAGGTGACAGCAGGGAAGCAGTGGCACCCAGTTGCTGGCACTCAGGGTGACAGAGAGCGGCACAGAATGACAGTGCCACCCAGCTGCTGGCATCCAGGGTGACACAGAATTACAGTGGCACCCCATTACTGGCATCCAGGGTGACACAGAGAGACACAGGATGACAGTGGGGTGACACAGGGTGGTGTTGGCACCCAGTTGTCAGCACCCAGGGTGACAGCAAGGTGACAGCTGGGTGACACAAGGTGACACAGGCTGGTGCAGGGTGACACAGGGTGGTACTCAGGGTGACACAAGGTGATAGGTGACACAGGTTGACAGAGGGTGATGGTGGGTACTTCAGCGTGACACGAGGTGAGACAAGGTGACACAGATTGACAAAGGGTGACACGGTGACACAGGGTGACACAGGGTGACGCAGGGCACTCAGGGTGACACAAGGTGGCACAGATTGACACAAAGTGACACGAGGTGACAGGAGGTGACACAGCGCGACAGCGCCCCCCGGGGTCGTGCCCACCTTCGCAGCCGCCCGCTGTCACCTCGGCGAAGGGGTTGTCGCAGCGGTCGCAGTGGCGGCCGATGACACCGGCCTTGCAGGGGCACTGCCCGCTGGTGGCATCGCAGCGTCGTGACAGCGACCCGGTGGGGTAACACTCGCACGGCTGGCACGTGTCCCCACCCGGGGGGCGGTAGTGGTTGTCCTGGGGGGACACCAGAGTCACCGCGGGCACGGGGTGTGGCAGGGGGTGACGGGGGAAAGGGAGTGACAGGGGTGGCAGAAGTGGCAGGGAATGGCAGGAGATGGAAGGGGCTGGCAAAGGGTGGCGGGGGAGGCAAAGGTTGGCAGGGGGTGACAGAAGGTGGCAGGGGGTGACAGGAGAGTAGCAGGGAGATGACACGGTGTGACAGGGGGTGGCAGGGGGTGGTAGAGAGTGGCAGGGGGTGGTAGGGAGTGTCGGGGGGGACAGGGGATGGCAGGAGGGTGGCAGGGGTGGCAGGTCCCACCTTGCAGCGACACTCGCCCGTGGTCTTGTTGCAGTCGGGGTCGAAGCCGCGGGTGACGTCGCAGCTGCAGGGGCCACATGTGGGGTGCCCCCACCACCCCCGGGGGCACGGCTGGGCCTCCCTGTGGGCACCCAGGGCTGGTACGAGGGGGATTCCGCACAGGGACACCCCCCGGGGCCACTTGGGGACCTACGGTGACCCTTGGACACCTACAGAGCCTCTTGTGTCCCCACAGTGCCCCTTGTGCCCCCTGGACACCCACAGTGCCCTTTGTAACCGAACAGTGACCCTTGTGCCTCATATAGACCCACAGTGACTTCAGGACATGCCCATCCTGCCCTTTCCATGCCCACCTTGGCCTTTACACACCCACCGTGCCCGCCCTGTGCCCACCCTCCCCTTGCACACTCACCCTGCCCTTTCCATGCCCACCCTGCCCTCTCCAGGCCCTCCCTTCCACTTTCACACACACCACGCCCCTCACCCCCCTCCCAGCCCCCTGCCCACCCGCAGTGCCACCCCCCACGCCCACGGTGCCGCCCCCGCCGTGTCCCCGCAGTGCCACCCACCGGTGCTGGCACAGGGCCCCGAAGGTGCCCGGGGGGCAGTGACAGGCGTAGCCGGGGGCCGTGCCCGGCCGGCGGGTGCAGGTGCCCGGGGGCTCGCAGGGGTCCAGGGCACAGGCGCTCACACAGCTGTCCCCAAAGTACCCTGGGCACGGGCACAGTGTTGGGGACAGCAGGGACATCGGTGGGGGTGGGGGCGTGGGGCAGGGGACAGCGACAGGGGCAGTGACAGGGGATGGCACTGCCCAGGGAACAGTCACAGGAGGGGGACAGTGACCAGGGAAGGGGCAGTGTCCTGGGGACAGTGATAAAGGGATGGCAGTACCCAGGGGACAGCAACAGGGGGCAGTGACAAGGCTGGCAGTGCCCAAGGGACAGTGATAAGCTGGCAGTGACCAGGGAGAGTGGCAGTGCCCCAGGGTGTGTGACAGGAGGGTGGCATTGCCTTGGAGACAGTGACAAGGGGCTGGCAGTACCACAGGGATGGTGGAACCCAAGTGACAGAGGATGGCAGTGACAGGGGGGTGGCAGTGCCCTGAGAACAATGTCAGGGGGTGTCGTGGGTTGCTCCTCACCAGGGTGGCACTGGGGGGTGTCGGTGTCCTGGGGACTGGGAGAGGGGTGCCAGGGAGTGCCGGGGGGTATTGAGGGTTCCCACGCACTAGGGTGGCACTGGGGGGGTGGCAGCGTCCCAGGAGCTGTCGGGGGCATCTCGGGGGGCTGTCAGGGGTGTTGGGAGTGTGTCAGGGAGGTGCCGTGGGGTGCCAGGGGCTGCCGGGGGGTGCCCGCTCACCAGGGTGGCAGCGGCACGAGAAGCTGTCCCAGTCGTCGCTGCAGTAGCTGTGGGGGGGGCAGGGCCCCGAGTCGCAGGGATCGGGCAGGGCACAGCCCCCCTCCACGTTCACCTGAGCCGCCTGTGCCAGGCTCAGGGCGCCTGCCGTCACCGCGGGGTCCCCAACGCGCAGTCCCTGTGGGGTCACCCGTCAGTGCCCCTCACTGAGACCTGAGACCCCTTCATGCCACCCCGGACCACACGACACACCCCACCCCTTCCACAGGGTCCCACACCACCAGCCGGGACACCCCGGGCCACCCGGACCTCCCCCCGCCACGGTGCCACCTTCCCTCCGTGTCACCTACTCTCAATGTCCCCCACCATGACACGGGATCCCCTGTGCCACACTGAGCCCCCTGGACACCCCCTCCCTGTGCCCCCCATGCCACTCGTGCCCCCATTACCTGCAGGCACCCCCGGAAACCCTCCTCCACGACGCCCCCATCGCCGGGCAGCCCCCCCAGGCTGAGGGTCCGCAGCCGCAGCCCCTGCAGCTCCCCGGGCACTTCGCCCACAGCCTGGAGGGGAGGTGGGCACAGGGACCCCCGTGGGTGCCGTGGGGTGGCACGGGGGATGCCGAGATGGCACCCACGGGGGGCAGCAGGGTGGAGTCCCACCCCCGCATGCCTCGGTTCCCCCGAACCTGGTAGCGGCCGTAGTCGAGGGTGAGGAGGAGGAGGGTGGCAGGGGGGTCGCGGCCGGTGCCCCCCCGCAGCTCCAGCTCCACGTGGTGCCAGGCGCCGTCGTCCACCTTGGCCTGGGGCAGGCGCAGGGCGGCCAGACGGGCACCCCCCTGCCAGGCACCCGCCTCCACCTGCCCCTCGCTCAGCTGCGGGGCGGGGGGGCACACGTCAGGGACCCCAAAAAGTGAGGGGCACCGGGAAATGCCCTCCTGGAAATATACCCCCTGGCAGTGCCACCCCCTCGCAATACCCCCCAGGGCAATAATCCCCCTGCCCCAAAAGTGAAGAACCGCCCAGGAACCTCCCCTGGGGCAGTAACACTCCCCCCGCCCCAGGTGACACCCCCTAAAAGTGACACTCCCTGGCACTGCCATCCCCCGGCAATACCCCCCCCTCCAAGATAATACTCCCACCAAGCACAGCAGCCCCCCCATCAAGGGTAGGACCCTTTCAGCAATACCCCTTTGGCAATAACCACCCCCTGGAAAAATACCCAGGGCAATAACTCCCTGCCAAGGGCAATGCCCCCCCAAGGGCAATATCCCCCTTGGCATAGCTCCCATGGCAACAACCCACCCCAGGGCAAGACCCCGGTTCCAATGACCCTCTCAAGACCCCCGCCCCACCCCGGGGCCATACCCCTCCAAGGGCAATCTTCCCCCAGGGCAACACCACCCGTGCCAGTGACCCTCACCCAGAGCAATGCCCACCTGGCACAGCCCCCATGCCAACCCCACTATGCACCCCCTCCCAATCAATACCCTTCGGATGGCTGTATAACCCCCAGGGCAATATCCCATGTGCCAATGAGTCCCCCCAGGGCAATACCTCCTATGCCAATATCCCCGCCATGCCAATAACCTCCCCCAGGGCAATACCCCCCATGCAAACAGCCCCTTCATCATGTCAATACCCACCAAAGCAACATCCCCTATGCCAATACCGCTCCTCCATGCCAATGTGCCCCGACGCGGGCAATCCCCAGG
>JAWWEW010000073.1:30077-41041 GCA_035583185.1 Anabacerthia variegaticeps
CCTCCATCCCCTTGGCCTCCCAGCCCCCTCAATACTCCCTGTCAACCTCCCAGCCCTTCCCGTCTCGACTCTCCTCCCTCCCTCCATCCCCCCATTCCCAGCCCTTGGGACCCCCACGGGTGAGGAGGTGGGTGGGAGCCCCTTGGATGGGCACATCCCTTAGGGGTCCCCTGGGGCCCCCCAAGCCCCCTCCCCTACCTTCCCATCTCTCCATCCCCCCTTCCCCTATTCCCACTGAGCCCTCCGTGCCCATAAAAGTACCCCGTGCCTCCCTGAGATCCCCATGTCCCCCTGAGCCCCACCGTGCCCACCTGAGCCCCCCGTGCCCCCCGAGCCCCTCATGCCCCCACCTTGTTGTAGTAGTGCAGCTGCACCCGGTGCCACTGCCCGTCGCTGACACCCCCAGGCACGAATGGGGACACGGTGGTGGTGGTCTCACCTGTGGGCACGGCCGTCAGGGGGCACAGCCAGGGGTGGGGGGAAGAAAGGAGGGGTGGAGGTGCCAGGTATGGGGGTACCAGGGCTGGAGTGCCAGGCACTGCCAGGGATGGGATGCCTGGGATGTACAACATGGGCTGCAGTGCCAGGGCTGCAGTGCCAGGAGTGTGACACAGGGATGCAGTGACAGGGACATGATGCCCAGGACGTGTGCCAGGGATGGATGGGATGCCCAGGATGCAGTGCCAGGCATGCACAGCATAGGATACAGTGCCAGGGATGCAGTGCCAGGGATGTGATGCCCCGGGCACATGGCAGGGATGCAGTGCTGAGGATGGGATGCCAGGAATGCAATGACAGGCAGTGTCAAGAAGCAGTGCCAAAGATGCAGTGCCAGGGATGTAGAGCTGGGAACATGATGCCAGGGATGCAGTGCCAAGGATGTACAGCATGGGATATGGTGCCAGGGATGTGATGCCCAGGACACATGCCTGGAATGCAGCACTGGGATGCAGTGCCAGGGATATAGTGCTGGGAACACAATGCCAGGGATGCAGTGCCTGACAGAGTCCGGAGAGTCCGGGATGCAGTACCAGGCAGTACCAGGCAGTGCCAGGATGAAGTGCTGGAGATGGAATGCATGGGATGGGATGCCTGGGATGGGATGTCAGGGATGCAGTGCCCAGGATGCAGTGAGGGATGTCAACAAGGACAGGATGCCCACGAAAGGATGCCTGGGATGCAGTGCTGGGAAGCAGTGCCAGGGATGGAATGCTCAGGATGCAGTGCCAGGGAAGAGTTCCCTGGGATGCAGTGCCCAGCCGTGGCAGTGCCCAGCAGGGATGCCGAGGGGTGGTGCCAGGGATGGTATGCCAGGACGTGGTGCTGGGGATGGGATGCCGGGCGCGGTGCCCGGCTGTGTCAGGGCATGCCCGTACCTGCGGAGAAGGTGAGCTGGAGCTGCTCACCCACGATCTCCAGGGCCACAAAGTCGTGCCGCTCATTGAAGCGCCCGTTGTACAACAGGAGCCCATCCCGCTCCCGCGTGGCAAACCTGGGGGGACACGAGTGCCAGGGGGGCCCCGACACCCTCTGGGCACTGCTGTGCCACCCAGACACACCCTGACACCCCCTGGGCACTGATGTGCCCCCTAAACAAACACCAAAACTCCCTAGACATGACTGTGCCCCCCAAATGCCATTTGGGTACCCTAAATGCCACCCAAGATCCCCCAGACCTCACTGTGCCCCTCAACACCCCCCGATCCTGCCATGCCCTCCAAGCCAAGGGAGGCACCTATCACCCCCACCCACCCAACGCCCACAAGATACCATACCCTACCCCATCACCCCATCTCATGCCAATGGGGTGCCCATCACCCCCACCCAGCTGATACCCACAGGAGATCCATCACCCCACAACCCATCACCCCCACCCACCCAACACCCACAGAACACCCATCACCCCCCACCCCAAATGATGCCAGTGGGGCACCCCCACCCCATCTGATGCCCTTGGGACACCCATCACGCCACAACCCATCTCATGCCATCCAACGCTCAGAAGATACCACGCCCCACTCCATCACCCCATTTCATGTCAGTGGGGCACCCATCACCCTGTACTCCATCACCCCACACCTCCTCATCCCACATGACACCCATGGGGGAATCCATCACCTCCCCACCCCATATGACACCTTCAGGGACACCCATCACTCCCCACCCCATCACCCAGTGGGGCACCCATCACCCCCCACGCCATCATCCCACTCCTTCTCACCCCATATGACACCCCAGGGGACACGCCTCACCCTCCACCCACCCAATACCTACGGGACACTCACCACGTGCCACCCCATCACCCCACACCCCTCTGCCCCCAGGGCACCCACCCCACATATGACACTCTGTAGGGCCGCACCACCCCTGTGCCCCCCTATCCCCTGCGCCCCCTTTGCCCCCGGTGCCCCCATATCCCCTGTGCTCCCCATGCCCCCCGTGCCCCCTGCCCTCACGTGAGGCCGAGGGTGAAGTGGAAGCGCTGGCGGAGCCCGCGGAAGGTGAGGAAGGAGCGTGGGGGGAAGCTGCGGGTGCTCATGGTGCAGAAGGGCTTCTCGTAGTGCCCAGGGGGGCACTGGCACCGGAACCCCCCCACCAGCAGGTTCAGGCACGTGCCCCCGTTCCGGCAGACCCCCGGCGTGCAGCGACCCCCCCGGGCACTCAGCTCGCAGTGCTCCCCTGTGGGGCACCCGGGAGACTCAAAATTAGGATGCGGGGTCCCATCTCCCCCCTACTGTTCTCCTGGGGGACACTCAGGAAGCCCAAAAATTAGGGAGTTGGGGGTCCTATCTCTCCCCTTTTCCCCCTCATTAACCTCGGAGTGCCCCCCCCCACCGGGGCTCAGCTCACAGAACTCCCCTGTGGGGCACCCACGTGGTACCCAGAACCCCCAAACTGGGGTGGGGTCCTCTCTCCTCCCCACCCTTCCCCACTGACCCCACAGTGGCCCCCATGGGTGCTCAGCTCCCAGAAACCCCAAGAAGCCCCAAATTGGGGGGTGAGAGGGTGGGGGTCCCCTCTCCCTTCCACCCCCCAGCATTTTTATCCCCAGCTCCATCACCATGGCAACCATCTCCCATTACCATAGCAACCAGAAGCCCCCTCCTCTCACATCCCCTCCCCCACCCGGCTGCCAACCCCCACCCATCTGGGGGTCCCATGGGGGTTGGGGTCCCAGTGTCCCTGGTGGGGGTTTCCCCTCCCGGGTCCCCACTCCACTCAGGGGTTCCCCAGGGGGTCCCCAGGGCTCTGTGCCATCCCAAGTGTCTCTGTCGCCCCACCCCGACCCCCTGCAGGGACCTCGTGGGGGATATGGTGGGTTTGGGGACAGGGCTGGGGGGGGAGGAGGGAGAGAGGGACGAGGGGACATGGTGGAGTGAGGGAGAGGGGACAGAGTGGGGAGGGAGAAGGGGGAGGGGTGGAGAAGGAGGAGGAAGATGAAGGGATGGAGACAAAGGGGAGGAGGAGGGAGAGATGGATGGATTGGCGGAGGGATGGACGGATGGATGGACGGATGGATAGATGGATGGATGGATGGATGGATGGATGGAGGGATGGATGGAGGGATGGGTGGGTGGATGGATGGATGGAGGGATGGATGGAGGGATGAATGGAGGGATGGGTGGATGGATGGAGGGATGGAGGGATGGACGGATGGATGGATGGAGGGATGGATGGATGGACGGACGGAGGGAGGGATGGATGGACGGAGGGAGGGAGGGAGAGAGGGAGGGAGGGAGGGATGGATGAGCATGTCTGAGCAGCATCTGCCTGCAGGATGACAAGGCCAGCCCCCCGGGGCAGACCCATCTCACCAGTGAACTCCTCGTGGCACTCGCAGGTGTAGCCGCCCTCGCGGCTCCGGCAGCGCCCGTTGGGCCCGCAGGGGCTGGAGTAGCACAGGTCGATCTCAGTCTCACAGTAATCCCCGGTGAAGCCGGGTGGGCACCGGCACCGCAGCCCCGTCACGGGGTGGATGGGCCGGAAGAGGATGGTGTCAGAGGCCAGGAAGGGCGCGGAGCTGTCAAACTGCAGCACAGACACGCAGCGCATGTAGTTCTCGCACGGCTCCCGCAGGCACACGTTGTCGTCGAAGGGCAGCACCCGCTGCGCCGTGGTGGCCGCCAGCAGAGACCGGTTGAGGTAGAGCCTCTCCTGGAGCTCCTCGGAGGAGAAGAACCGCGAGGCGCCCGGCGCCGGTGCCGGCAGCAGCGCCGACAGGCTGACATTGAGGATCCGCGCCGGCCCCACGTCCGTGTCTGCCTGGATGTTGAAGAGCACCACGCGGTGCCTCGGCGTGGCCAGCACGGCCGCCACGCCCTCGAGGAAGCGGCTCAGCAGGGGTGACAGGAAGAGCTCCTGGGACATGTCGGCCAAGCGAAGGGTGATGCTGTTGCTGAGCATCTCGTCCGTGATCACCGTCACCCGCAGCGTGCACTGGGCGCTGGCGCTGTGGACACCGTCTGGGGACACAGCGGGGACACGGCGGGATCAGCGGGGCAGGGGATGGGGGGGTCTAACCCAGTCGGGCACTGGCAGGGGAGCATAGTGTTGATTGGGGGGGGTTGGTCACCACGGGATGGGGACAGTGCTGGTTATGGGGCTGGTGCTGGCTATGGGGTGCCCATCCAACTTGGCTACCATGGGATAGGGACAGTAGGATGAGGACAGTGCTGGTTAGGGGGGGCTTGACCTCTTTGGCCACCACAAGATGAGGACAGTCCTGGTTATGGAGTCATGATCTGCTTGGCCACTGTGGGATAGGGACATTGGGAGGGGGACAGTGCTGGTTATGGGGCTGGTGTTGGCTATGGGGTGCCCATCCCACTTGGCTATCACAGGGTGGGGACAGCGGGATCGGAAGGGTGTCGGCTATGGGGGACATGACCTGCTTGGCCACCATGGGATGGGGACAATGCTGGTTATGGGACACCCGTCCCACCTGGCCACATGATGCTGGCTATGGGACTGGTGCTGCTTACAGCATGGGGTTGGTGCTGGTTATGGGGCTGGTCCAGGTTATGAGGCCAGTGCTGGTTATGGGATTGGTGCTGGTTATGGTGCTTGAATTGGTTATGGGGCTGGGGCTGGTTTTGGGGCTGGCACTGGTCATGAGGCTGACGCTGGTTATGAGGTTGGGGTTGGTTATGGGGCAGTCACTGGTTATGGGGTTGGTGCTGGTGCTGGGGCCAGTGCTGGCTATAGGGCTGGGACTGGTTACAGGGCTCATTATGGGGCTTGCACTAGTTATGAGGCTGGGGCTGGTTACGGGGCTGGCACTGGTTATGGGGTTGGTGTTGGTTTGGGACTGTTGCTCCTTATGGGGCTGGAGGGGTCACAGTGTCTGCCCAGCACTGGCACACCCACCTTCCTCCTTCTCCTCTTCCTCCTCCTCCCTCTCCCCCTGCCAGGGCAATGGGATTTGGGACAGATGGGGAGCGGGTGGACAGATGGACAGAGGCAGTGCAGGGACAGCGGGGTGGGGGCGTGGGGACAGAAGGGGGTGTCGTGGGGGTGGCAGCGCCGCCCGGTGGCCCATGGCCGGTGGCCGGTGGCGGCGGGGAGGGGGTTGCCATGGCCGCGGCTGCGGGGGCCCAGCTATGGCCGGACCTTTTGTTCCCCTTGCGGCTGTCCCCGCGCTCGGGGGGGTTTGGGGGGCCCCCTGTCCCCACCCTTTGTGCCCTGGGGCCCCTCCTTTGTGTGGCCAGAGAGGGGACCCCAACCCTGGGGAGTGGCTGGAGGAACACGTGGGTGGGGACAAGGGACATCGCTGACCTGGCACCCTGCTCTGGGGGGCCCAAGGAGATGCTCCCTCACCCTGGGGTGACCCCCACACCCGGCAGCAGCCCCTGGCCCCCCCAAATTGATTAGAGCCCCCTCCCCCTTATCCCATGTCCCCCCATTGGGTTTGGAGACCCCTCAGTGGAGACATTGGTGTGACCCCCCCCCCCAGTACACACTGGACACTGTGCTCCCCACCCCCCAAAGTACTAGCACTGGGGTGTCCTGGAAACACTTTGGGGTGCCAGGACCACCCCCCTAATACTGCACTGCACCCTGAGCACCCCCAAATTCACCCATCAAGCCCCCCCAACACCCAGCCAAGGGCAGCAGAACCCCCACCTTGCACAACCCAGCTGCTGCCCCCACTCCGGCCACATAGAGGGGGTTCTGCCCTCCACAAGTGCCTCACAGAGAGGTGTCAGGGCCACCCCAAATACCCACCCGGGGGATCCTGACACCCCCAGGGGGTTGGAGAGGAAAAGGGGTTCTGGGAATCCTGACAGATGGGATGTCTGGAGGGCAGGGGGCACAGCATTCCCATCACTCCCCCCATTCCTGGATATGGAGGGTGGGGGCAGCCAAGAGGGGGTGGCGGGACCCCAAAACACCTCATTCCTTCCCCACAGATTTGGAAGGTGAGGACAGCCAGGTGGGAGGCCAAAACACCTCAGTGGGGTGGTAGGACTCCAAAACATATCATCCTTGCCCAGGTCTGTAGGGTAGGTGGTGGGATCCCAGAACACCTCACTCATTCCCTCCAGATTTGGAAGGTGAGGACAGCCAAGACGGGGAAGTGGGACCCCAAAACACCTTGATGGGGTGGTAGGACCCCAAAACACAACACCCCCTCAGATCTGGAGGGTGGGGACAGCAAAAATGCAGTGGCAAGACCTCACAATACCTCACCTCCACAGGGCTGGGGGCACCCACAAATGTCCCCCACCTCCCTCCTCTGAGCCACCTGCCCCGGGCAAGGGTCCTACCAGACACAGAGACCCTCATGACGGCCTCCAGTGGGCGATTGTTGTCCAGGGCTGGGCTGAGGCGCAGGTCCCCGGTCTGCGGGTCCAGAAGCACCAGGTTGAGCTCGTTGCCCTGCTCGAAGGCGTAGGTGAGGCGGTCGGAGACGTCGGGGTCATGGGCCGGGATGCGGCCGATGACGCCGCCGGGGAAGCTGCCGGAGCGGTTGGTGATGTAGTTGTTGAAGAGGATCTCGAAGTTCTTCAGCTGGGGGCTGTTGTCGTTGGCGTCACGCAGCCGCACGTGGACGGTGGCCCGGCTGACCAGCGGTGCCGAGGTGGCCTGGACAACCATGACGTACTCGGCCTTGGCCTCATAGTCCAGGTCAGCCAGGGCTGTGAGCTCCCCAGAGAAGATGTCCAGCTGGAAGACCTCTGGGATGTTGCCCTCCACAATCTGGTACATGATCTGGGCATTGGTGCCCTCGTCGGGGTCGGTGGCTGTGATCCGGGCCACCACCAGCCCGATGGGGCTGTTCTCCTCCACGAAGATGTCAAACTCGTCACGTTCAAAGACGGGTGGGTTGTCATTGACATCCAGCACCGTCACCTGGATCTCCACTGGCGTCCGCCGGGCCGGGACTCCCTTGTCAACAGCAAAGGCCCGCAGGGAGTACAAAGGCACATTCTCCCGGTCCAGGCGGCGCAAGGTGCGGACGATCCCCGAGGTGGACTCGATGATGAAGTCTCCATCACCATCGTCACCACCCTGGAAGGTGTAGAACACCCTGCCATTGAGCCCGGAGTCGCGGTCGGTGGCAGAGACCTGCAGGACACTCGTGAAGGCGGGGACATCCTCGTAGACAGAGCCCTGGTAGGAGTGACGGAGGAACTGGGGTGCATTGTCATTGACATCGCTCACCAGGATCTCCAGGTAGGTGGTGTCGGATTTCTGTGGGATGCCGTTGTCCCGCGCCGTGATGGCCAAGGTGTAGGACACTTGGTCCTCGTAATCCAGCTCCATCTGGGTGGTGACGGCGCCAGTGTCGGCGGCGATGCGGAACTGGGGGATGCTGTCCTCCATCAGGTAGGTGATGCGGGCATTCTCCCCCGTGTCCTCATCCGTGGCGCTGATCACTACCACCGTGGTGCCCACGGGCCGGTCCTCATTGACGTTGACGGTGTAGTGGGAGCTCTGGAAGACAGGGCGATGAGTGTTGGCGTCGGTGACATTGACGACCACCTGGGCGGTGTCCTGGCGGGTGCCGTCGGAGGCGGTGATGGTGAGCAGATACTGCCGCTCCAGCTTGTAGTCCAGGGGCAGGGCAAGGGAGATGAGTCCCCCGCCGCTCTGGCTGGTGATGGAGAAGCGGTTGCGGGTGTTGCCGCTGGAGATCTGGTAGGTGATGACGCTGTTGGCGTCGCGGTCCACGGCGGACACGGTCAGGACGCTGGTCCCCACTGCCGCATCCTCGTTCAGGCGGGCGCTGTACTCGCGCTGGGTGAACTCGGGACTGTTGTCATTGACATCCAGGACGGTGACGCTGACACTGGCCGTGGAGGCCATAGGGGGTGTCCCCTGGTCCTGCGCCTCCACACCAAAGCTGTAGAAGTCAACGGCCTCCCGGTCCAGCTCAGAGGCCACCACGATCCACCCTGTGGAGTTGTTGATGGTGAAGGGGAAGCTGACGCCAGTCTCCAGCAGGGTGTAGACCAACCGGCCATTGTCCCCCGAGTCAGCGTCGATAGCTTGGACATGGATGACGGAGTAGCCCACGGGGACGTTCTCCAACACGGTGGCCTGGAAGGGTGTGCTGACAAAGATGGGTGCGTTGTCATTGACGTCCAACACCTGGACAGTGACCAACCCACTGATGTTGGAGAGGGGTGGGCGGCCACCGTCCTGCGCCCGGATCCGAAGTGTGAACTCTTTGGTGACCTCGTAGTCCAGGGGGGTGACAACGTCCAGGGCGCCCGTCTGCGCGTCGATGTAGAAGTGCCCGCGGGTGTTGCCGCTGACGATGCTGTAGTGCACCATGGCGTTGCTGCCCTTATCGCAGTCGGTGGCTGTCACCCGCAGTACAGCCGTGTTGGGCACCACATCCTCGGGCACCTGTGCCACGTAGCGCCGCTCGCTGAACTGCGGTGCGTTGTCATTGTCATCCTCCACTGCGATGCGCACAGTGGCCGTAGCGCTGCGAGGCCCCGGCTCCTGGCCCTGGTCTGTGGCCTCTACCAGCAGCTCGAAGGCATCCACCACCTCCCTGTCCACGGGGCCACGCGTGCGGATGACGCCGGAGCGCGGGTCAATCTCGAAGACCTCGTTGGCGCCGCCGGCGTTGAGGAGCCGGTAGAGGACGTTGGCATTGGGCCCGGCGTCGCCGTCGGTGGCCCGCACTGTCAGCACCTCGTAGCCCACCTCCAGGTTCTCCCGCATGCTCTCGCGGTACTCGGGCTGCTCGAAGGCTGGGTCATGGTCATTGGCATCGCTCACCGTCACGGTCAGCGTGGCCATGGCGCTGCGCCGTGGTGTGCCGTGGTCAGCCGCCGTCACACGGAACACGTGGGTGCTCTTGCTCTCACGGTCCAGCGGTGCCGCCGTGGTGACGGCGCCTGTCACCGGGTCCACGGCGAACAGGGCGTCGGAGCGGCTGTCGAAGAGCGCGGCCATGGCATAGAGCAGCCGTCCTGCCTCGCCCTCGTCGGGGTCCTGCGCCGTCACCTGTGTCACCGGTGTGCCCGCTGGGCGGTTCTCCTCCACCGTGGCCTGGTAGCTGGAGGGCTGGAACTGTGGTGCTGTGTTAGGGCTCCGGCGGGGACGGAGGATGGGGGGGCTGGGGGCAGCCAGGATTGGGGGGTCCCCAACATGTCCCGTGTTCAGCATGACCCCAGTGCCACTAGTGTCCCCAGTGCGTCCAGGATTCCCCATGTCCCTGGGGATGTGGGTGTGCCCAGGATGCCCAGCATTGCTCATGCCTCTGGGGATGTGGGTGTGCCCAGGGTGCCCAGTATTCCCAGTGTGTCTGGTGCCCCTAGGAACTTTCCTGGTGCTCTCAGTGTCCCTGGGAACATTGGTGTCCCCAGTGTGTCCAGTATTCCCAGTGTTCCCAGTGTCCCTGGGGACATTGGTGTCCCCAGTGTGTCCAGTGTTCCCAGTGTTACTGGGGACTTTCCTGGCGCTCTCCATGTCCCTGGGGACTTTCCCAGTCTCCCCATTATGTCCAGTATCTCTGGTGCTGCTGGGGACTTTCTCAGTGCTTCCACCATCCCTGGAGACACTCCCAGTCTCCCCAGTGCCTCGAGTATCCCTCATACTCCCAGTGCCCACAACACCCGCAGTGCTCAGCATGTCCCTGGTGCTCCTCGTGTCCCGAAGAACGTCGGTGTTCCCAGTGTGTCCGGTATTCCCAGTGCTCCCGGTGTCCCTGGGGACATGGGTGCTCCCAGTGGCTCCAGTTTCTCCAGTATCCCCGGTGCCTCCAGTACCACCGGCGCCTCCAGCGTCCCTGGTGCCTCCAGCGTCCGCCGCGCCTCCGGGGCTCCCGGTGTCTGCAGCACTCCCGGTGCCTCCAGCGCCGCCGGTGCTCGCGGTGCCTCTGATGCCCGTGGTGCCTGCAGTGCCTCCGATGCTTCGGGACCTCCCGACGCCGCCGTTGACCCCGCAGGACGCGCCGGTGCCCGGTGCGGTTCCATCTCCCGGTGCAATCCCATCTCCCGGTGCGGTCCCACCTCCCGGTGCGGTTCCATCTCCCGGTGCGGTCCTATCGCCCGGTGCGGTCCCATCTCGTGGTGCGGTCCCGTCGCCCGGTGCGGGCCCGGCGCTGCCTCCGCTGTCCCCGGTGCTCAGCGGGGGCCGCGCATCGCCGCTGTCCCCGGTGCCGCCGGAGCCGCCGCTGTCCCCGGTGTCACCGCTGTCCCCGGTACCACCGCGGCGGGGCTGGAGCGGCGCCGGGAACGCGCCGGGAAGGCGGGGGCGGATCCCGGTGGCGATGCCGGTGGCGGAGCCGATGCCGGTGGCGGTGGCGGAGCCGATGCCCGTGGCGATGGCGATGCCGGTGGCGGGTCCCGGTGCGGGCGGCGGCAGCAGCAGCAGCAGCAGCAGCGGGAGCGGGAGCGCTGCCCGGCGGGCGGGCGGAGGGCCCATGGCCGCTGCCCCCCGGTGCCCCCCGGTGCCCCCCCGGTGCCGGTGCCGGTGCCCGCAGCGCCCCGCGCCGCCGCCTG
>JAWWEW010000073.1:52707-67983 GCA_035583185.1 Anabacerthia variegaticeps
TCCCTGGTCCCCCCAGAGCAGAGATCAGTGCCTGCCCCTCCTCTGCCCCTCCCCAGGAAGGTGTCCCTGCAATGAGGTCTCCCCTCAGTCCGCTCCAGCTGAACACCCCAAGTGCCCTCAGTGTCTTCACCTGGATTCTCCTCAAGGCCCTTCCCTATCTTTGTTCCCTCCTTTGGACACTCTGTGGTGGCTAAATCTCTTCTTTATATTGCTGTGCCCCAAACCACCTCAATGTTGCAGGTGAGGCCACCCCAGTGCAGAGCAGAGTGGGACAATCCCCTCCCTGGGTGTCACAAACCATCAAAGACCCCCGAAGTGCTCCGTGATCCACAGTTTTACATCATCCAGTGTAAAATTCCCCCCTCCCAGGGGAGGTATCTGGGTGTTCCCACCGAGCCTGGGCTCTGTTTTAACCCCAGGCTTGGTTTTAACCCATGTTCTGTGGGTTTATCAAGACTGTGACCATCACTGTGACCAAGAGACGTCGCTGGATCCATGTGTGATTGTGAACCTTTCTCTCTCCTCTTCGTCTTTCCCTTTCTCTTTCTTCTCCCAACTTCTTCTCAAGATACATTGTAAGCCCGACTCAAAAATTCCAGTGGTCTGGATAATTCTTGTTGTCTGGACAAGTTAAAATTGGCTGAGTTTTAGTTTCCCCAAGTTAAGCCTGTGAAGTGCCCGACTTTGGGTGTTGTTTCCAAACTTGCCAAGTACCTTTTTCTACCTCAGTGTTCTAAAATTTGCAAGTCAAATGGGATTGAACCTCCTGGGAATGTCGGGGTTTCTTCCAGGATGAATCCAACTCAACTCCTCCTAAACCAGCCGAGCAGACCGAGGGTGAAACACCCCTCACCCCACTCGTGCCTCCCCCACCCCCCCTGCACACACCCCCATGAGCCGCTGTACAAACCCCACTCCTGTATTTGGCATTTTGGGGCGCTCTGGGGGGGTCGCGAGGGGGTGGGAACACACGGGTGGGGACACACGTACAAAAGCCATAACGAAGCTCCGGTCCGAAGCGGGTCCCTAAGGCCACGTTGGGGGGCGCGGGGAGGGGGTGTGGGTGCCCCTCCCACCCCTTCACAGCTCCCGGGGGGGTGGGGGGTGCGTGGGTGCCCCCCCGGTCCTGTCACAGCTCCCGGTCGGTGCTGCTGGAGGTCTTGAGTGGGACCGAGTCGAATCCGTCCGGCATCCGCTGTGGGGTGGGGAAACTGAGCCACGGGGGCAGCCTGTGGTGGGGAAACTGAGACCCCCCCAGGGTGGGGAACTGAGGCACGGAGACCCCCCCAGGGTGGGCAGACTGGGGCACAGAGACCCACCCCAAGGTGGGCAAACTGGGTCACGGAGACAACCTGGAGTGGGGAAACTGAGGAAGAGACCTGCATGGGGTGGGGAAATTGAGGCACAGAGACCCCTGTGATGGGGAAACTGGAGAATGGACCCACATAGGGTCCACATAGGGAGGGAGAACTGGGGCACGGAGACCCTCCAGGGTGGGCAAACTGGGGCACGCAGGCAACCTGGGGCGGGGAAACTGGGGCACAGAGCCCTTCTGGTCCAGGGAACTGAGGTATGGGACTCCCACGGTGGGGAAACTGGGGCACGGGGACAGCCTGGGGTGGGGAAACTGAGGCACTGAGACCCCCCAAGGTGGGGAACTGAGGCACAAAGCCCCCCCGCCCAGGGTGAGGAAACTGAGGAATGAAGCCCTCCTAGTCCAGGGAAGTGAGCCATGGGACCCCCAGGGTGGGGACACTGAGGCTCGGACCCCCGGGAGTGGCAAACCCGGGGCTCGGAGCATCCCCCAAGCTCCGCCATCCCGTGGCTCCTCCCGGGCTGTGCCACTCCCTCCCCCCGCCCTTACCTTGGCCTTCAGGGCTTTAAGTTTCCCAAAAAGGGACATTTCGGTGGCAAAGAGCAGCTCGTCCTCGGCGTCCTCCCCCTCCATGATGGCACAGCTGTCGGGAGAAGCCGCCTCTCCCTCGCGGGCAGCCGCGTCCATCACCAGCTTGGAATATTTGTATTCCAGCCTGGGAGTGCAGGTGGTGCCATCACTCCCTGTGACTGTGACAGCGACAGCGACAGCATCCCCCGCGCCCCCTAAAACCACGATCAATCACTCACTTTTGGGTCTTTTTCCAGAAATACGCGGCGAGCGCGGCCAGCAGGATGGCCACGCACGTGCCCGTGGAAATTCCCACTTTGAGCCAAAAATCCACGCTGCGGCACGCCCGGCTCTCCTGCGGGGGCAGCGTGACCCCGCCGTGGCACAGCCGCGGCTCCCGCCACACGTACGTGGTTTTCTGCGGGGGAAAGAGGGGGTTTAGTGGGGTAGGGGGTGCCAAAGCCTCTGTCACGCGTGGGGGCTTTTGTTAGGAGGAAAAAGGGTGAGTTTAGAGGCAGTGGGGGCCTCAAAGCCCATCCCGTGGCACAACTGCGGGTCCTGCCATATGTGAGGGTTTTACTGGGAGGGGGGAAAGAGGGTTTAGTGGGGTAGAGGGTTCCAGAGCTCTTGCTACACGTGGGGAGTTTTACTGGGGGGAAAAAGAGGGAGTTTAGGGGGGGTGGGAGTCCCAAAACCTCTGTCATGCATGGGGAGGTCTTATTGAAAGGGGAAAAGGAGGTTTAGAGGGGTAGGGGGGGTCCCAAAGCTTCTGTCACGCATGGAGGGTTTTATTGGGGAGGAAAAAACGGGTTTGGGGGGCGGTGTCTCAAAGCCTCTGCCCCCGTCACGTTGGGGCAGGACCTGGACCCTCCTTGGCTTCCGCCACGCGTGGGGGGTTTTATGGAGAGGGGAAAAGGGGTCTGGGGGGAGTAGGGATCTCCCAGCCCACCCCCGCGGCGTGGGGGCCGTACCTGGACGCCGCCGATGCAGGCGCTGGTGATGGCCCGGTAGTGGGAGGGGGAGCAGCGGGGACACCCCTGGTCGGCCACCCACAGGAAGTGGAAGGTGCAGCCGTCGCAGGTGCCCTCGGGGCATTTGCTGGAGGGGGGGACAAAGGGAGGGGGCAGGTGGCGGTGACACCACAAAGTGTGGGGCGTGGGCAGGGTGACACTCACCCTAAATGGCAGTGGTGTCCCCAGAGAGAAGCACCCCAGGGATGAGCCCCATCCCTGCCAGGAGGGGTCACCCTGGTAGTCCCCATCCCCTCTTGAGGTCCCCAATGTCCCCTCTTCATGTGGGGACAACCACATCCCAGTGTGGGGGACACTGGGACAGTGGTGTCCCCCAAGGGAAGCATCCCAGGGTTGTGCCTCTTCCATGACATCAGGAGATATTGGAGTCACCCTGGTCGTCCCCACAGCCCCCCCAGAGTCCTCAGTGTCCCCCCCTCACCTGGGGACCACCAGGGTGCCAGTGCCAGGGCGCAGGGGGTCACAGCGCAGGCGGATGGTGGTGGCCCGGCCACCAGTGCAGGGCTGTGTCACATCATTGGACCTGCCAAGGGGACACATGGCGGGCCAGGGGGGACAGTGGGCACATTGTGTGGGGTCACCCCCCTGTCCCCTTCCCACACCTGAAGAAGAAGATGATGTCAGGCAGGTCGGGGTGGCTGCCAGGGAACAGCTCTGGGGGGGACACGATGCCATCCAGCACCGAACTGGTGGTGACACCTGTGGGGACACAGGGTGTCACTGTGGGTCACAGGGCAACACTGGTGATACTGCGGGTCCCTGGGGTGTCCCAGTGCCACTGAGGTGTCTCAGATGTATCCCAGTGCCACCAGGGTGTATCCCAGTCCCACCCATATGTCCCAGTACCATTGACATGTCCCATTCCCAGGGTGTCCCATTCCCAACAGGGCGCTCCATTTCTGGTGTCCCTCACCCAACAGGATGTCCCATTCCATTCCCAGCTATCTCATTCCCGATGTCCCTCATCCAGCAAGGTGTCCCATCCCATTCCCGGTATCACTACCCCAGGAGGGTGTCCCATCCCATTCCCGGGTGTTCCATTCCTGATGTCCCTCACCCAGTGTTGTGTCCCATCCCATTCCCAGTTACCCCATTCCCAGTGTCCCTCCCCCAGCAGGGTGTCTCATCCCATTCCCAGTTACCCCATTCACGGTGTCCCTCACCCAGCAGGGTGTCCCATCCCATTCCCAGTGTCCCTCACCCAGCAGGGTGTCCCATCCCATTCCCAGTTACCCCATTCACGGTGTCCCTCACCCAGCAGGGTGTCCCATCCCATTCCCAGTTACCCCATTCCCAATGTCCCTCACCCAGCAGGGTGTCCCCGAGGCTGATGGGCTGGGAGGACACGGCTCCCCGGGCACCGCTGCTGTCGGGGGGCACGAGGATGGCCTGGCACACGTAGGAGGTGACAGTGCGTGCGGGGCCCCCCCGGCCCTCCAGCACCGTGTCGGCACACGAGGCCATCTTCCTGCCCTGCGGGGACATGTGGGCACACACGGGGCACACACGTGTGTGTGTGTGTGTGTGTGTGTGTGTGTGTGTGTGCAGGGCCACACATGTTTGTGTGTGTGTGTGTGTTTGTGTGTGTGTGTGTGTGCAGGGTCACACGTGTGTGTGTGTGTGTGTGTGTGTGCAGCGACACGTGTGTGTGTGTGCATGTGTGTGTGCGGGGCCACACGTGTGTGTCTATGTGTGTGCATGTGTGTGTGTGTGCAGAGCCACACATGTGTGTGTATGTGTGTGTGTGTGTGTGTGCTGGGTCACGCATGTGTGTGTGTGTGTGTGTATGTGTGTGTGTGTGTGTGCTGGGTCACGCATGTGTGTGTATGTGTGTGTATGTGTGTGTGTGCAGAGTCACACATGTGTGTGTATGTGTGTGTATGTGTGTGTGTGTGCAGGGTCACACATGTGTGTGTATGTGTGTGTCTGTGTGTGTGCAGGGTCACACATGTGTGTGTGTGTGCTGGGTCACGCATGTGTGTGTATGTGTGTGTATGTGTGTGTGTGCAGAGCCACACATGTGTGTGTATGTGTGTGTGTGTGTGTGTGTACAGGGTCACACGTGTGTGTGTATGTGTGTGTGTGTGCAGGATCACACATGTGTGTGTGTGCGGGGCCACACGTGTGTGGGTGTCTCTGCATGTGTGTGTCAGGTGTGTCTGCATGAGTGTCACATGTGTTGGTGTATCTCCACGAGTGTGCACATTTGTGGATGTGTGAGTGTGCATGTGTGTCTGCACACGTGTGCCAGGTGTGTCTGCATGAGTGTCACACGTGTGGGTGGGTCTGTTGCACGAGTGTGCACCTATGTGAGTGTATGACCATACACGTGTGTGAGTGTGTGTGTGCACGTGTGTGTGTGAGTGTGCACATGTGACTGCAGAGGTGCGTGAGTGTGCCTGTGTGCTCACGTGTGCAGGTGTGACCGCTCACACACGTCTTTGCACACCTGCAATGTGACTGTATGTTTGCACACATGTACATGTGTTTACACAACTATGACCACGCGCCCACCTTCCCGTGTGCCCACACAAGTGACATGTTGGTACCTGTGTGCCTCTGCCCGCCCTCCCGTGTGCCCAGGCATGTTCCCATGCCCGCATGTGTGTTCCAGTGCCCTCTGTTCCACGTGTGCCACCTGTGTGCCCACATGTGTGCCCATACCTGCATTTGTGTGCCCGTGCCCACCCACCCACCTGCTGAGACACGTTTTCATGTGTGCACACATATTCCAGTGCCCTCCTTTCTATGTGCCCACCCGTGTGCCTGTGTCTGTTCCCGTGTCTGTACATGTGTGCCCATGTCCACCCTCCCATGTGCCCAGGGGTGTTCCCATGCCTGCACGTGTGTTCCAGTGCCCTCCTCTCCATGTGTGCCCACCTGTGTGCCCACCTGTACGCCCGTGTCTGTACCTGTGTGCCCGTGCCCACCCTCCCGTGTGCCCAGGCACGTCCTCATGCCCGCACACATGGGTTTGCCTGCCGTGTGCCTCACCTGGTGCCCGCAGGGGCTGAGCTGGAAGCGGTGGCTGTAGCGCAGCCCCTTGGGGGTGAAGCTGGGCCCGGTGCCCACCCCAACCCCCGTGCCCAGCGCCGGGAACTCGTAGAGCAGCGTCCGGCCAGGCAGTGCCAGCACCAGGCTGCAGTTGTTGTAGCACAGGGAGCGCAGCTGGGGACAGGGACAGGGGGTCAGGGACAGGGGGTCAGGGATGGGGACAGGGATAGGGGGTCAGGGACAGAGACAAGGATGGGGACAGGGACAGGGGGACAGGGACAGGGTCAGGGACAGGGACAGAAGGGACAGGGATGTGGTGGCACTCCCTGGGACACCTCCAGAGGGACCACAGAGAGCTGGCATTGCCCCAGAGGACAGGGGGTACATGGTGTCACCCACTCAGGATGGGCACAGGGCTGGTGCCACCCACCCAGGGTCAGTGTCACCCACCCTGTCACCCACCCAGAATGGCTGGGAGGAGCTGGTGTCACCTCCTTGGGCTAACACCCCCCATCCAGTGCCACCCACCCAGGGTGACTGGGGAGGCTGGTGTCACCCACCCACACTGGCAACCCCCATCCAGAGAGTGTCAGCCACCCACGGTCAGACAATGTCATCCACCCAGGATGGCCAAGGGGACTGGTGTCACCCAGCCAGGGTGACTGGGGCTGCTGCTATCACCCACCCACGCTGGCATCACCCCTCTGGTGCTCACTGAGAGGCGCGGGGGGACCACCCCACCACCCCCCCGGGGACCCCCGTGCCACCCCCAGGGGACACTCGGGGACACCCACCTGGTTGCTGCGCGTGCCGGGGCCGCAGGGGTGGCAGGCGGGGGTCCCGCCGGAGGGGTGTCCCCGCAGGAAGGTGCCAGGCGGGCAGGGCTGGCAGGTGCCCGAGGCGGGGTCCACGGCGCTGCCAGGGGGGCAGGGGGCACAGGGGCCCGCGGGCTGGGGGGCACAGCGGCGGCAGAACGAGGCCACCCCCTCCAGCACGTTGGTGACATTGACGCTGTACAGCTTGGCCACGTCCCCTGTGTAGCGCCGGCCCTGCAGAGAGCGACAGTTCCAGCAACTCCCTCGGGCCCGGGGATCTCCTGCCGGTCCTTCCGATGTGACAACGAGGGCAGTGAAGGTCCGGCTGTAACGAGCGCCGGAGAGCGCCGGGAAACTGCACGTGTGTGCCCGTGTCTGCCATGTGTGTGCCCGTGTCTGCCATTTGTGTGCCCGTGTCTGCCATGTGTGTGCCCATGTCTGCACGTGTGTGCCCATGTCTGCACGTGTGTGGTCATATCAGCATGTGTGTGCCCATCCCTGCACGTGTGTGCCCATGTCTACACGTGTGTGCCCATATCAGCACGTGTGTGCCCGTGTCTGCCATTTGTGTGCCCGTGTCTGCCATGTGTGTGCCCATATCAGCACGTGTGTGCCCCTGTCTGCACGTGTGTGCATGCCCATGTCTGGATGTGTGTTCTCATGTCTGCACGTGTGTGCCCATGTCTGCACGTGTGTGCCCGTGTCTGCACGTGTGTGCTCATGTCTGCACATGTGTGTGCGCTCATGTCTGTACGTGTGTGCATGCCCATGTCTGCATGTGTGTGGTCATATCAGCACGTATGTGCCCATGTCTGCAAGTGTGTGCGTGCCCATGTCTGCATGTGTGTGGTCATATCAGCATGTGTGTGCCCATCCCTGCATGTGTGTGCCCATGCCTGCACATGTGTGCCCATATCAGCACGTGTGTGCCCATGTCTGCATGTGTGTGTCCATGCCTGCAAGTGTGTGCCCATGTCTGCACGTGTGTGCGTGCCCATGTCTGCACGTGTGCCCATATCAGCACATGTGTGCCTATGTCTGCACGTGTGTGCCCATCCCTGCATGTGTGTGCCCATGCCAATGCACGAGTGCCCATGTCTGCACATGGGTATCCACCCACTTTTTGATAAGATGCTCAACAGACAAGTTCAAGTAAAGTTCAAGCTCCAAACGACCCCCAGGGGACCCCCAGGAGACTCCTGGTGACCAAGGAAGGACCTCCAAAGACCTTCTTAGACCTCATTAACATTTCAGTGTAAATTAAGAGCAATAATTCACCACTGATCAGGGATTTTCTGTTGGTCTCTACAGTGTGAAAATAAGGGCAGTGAAGTTCAAGCTCCAAATGACCACCAGAGACCATCAGAGATCCCCAGAAGACCCCTGGTGACCACACACGGATTTGTGAAGAACTTATTAGACCTAATTAAGGTCTGTATGAACTTTATAAGAGAAGCAGTGATTATGGAAGACCTTTGATGAACATATAAACGTATAATTAAATATGGGCTACACTGAGCTGAGAAGGGGCCACAGCCATGACTGGAGGAGGATCCTCCTGGTGTCCGGGACCCCTCAAAGGGATGAGGGGACCCCTCCCCGGGCTCCCCCAGAGGGAAGAGGGGACCCCCAAAGGGAAGAGGGGACCCCGAGCCCCCCCACCTTGGGTCCCCCCAGGCCTCACCGGCTCATGGTAGGGGGTGCGCTGGAAGGCCCAGGTGAAGCTCATGGTCGCGTTCTTCTCCACCACGTAGGTGTAGGACTGTTTGCCCGTGGAGCCCGTCCACGTCTCCACCGGGGTGTTGGTGCGCGAGTTGACACCCTGTGGGGACAAGGAGTGGTGTCCCCAAGGTGCCCCAAATGCCTCCTGCTGGGGGGACACTGTGGGTGCTGAGGAGAGACTTTGGGGACCCCCAGGGGGCCCTCAGGGGACTCCCAGGTGATCCCATCATCTGTCCTTCAGAGAGGGGCACAGCCCTGGGGTCCCTCACTTTGGGAACATCACTGACACGGTGTTTGCACTCTTGGGTGACCCCAGGTGGGGGGAGATCCCGGGAGGGGCTTGGAGGGACCCCCAGTGGGCCCCAAACATCTCCTGCTGACAGGGAGGGGAACATCCTTGGGGTGCTTCCCTTTGGGGACATCGCTGTCACAGTGTCCCCCATGCTAGGCTGTCACCCTGGCTATGCCCAGGTGTGTGTGGGAGAGACACTGAGGACCCCGAGAAGGGACTTTGGGGAACTCCAGGGTGACTCCACCATCTCTCCTTTGAAGGGGGACATATCCCTGAGGTGCTTCACTTTGGGGACACCACTGTCACAATGCCCTCACACTGGGGTGTCAGCCTGGCTTCCCCACGTTGGGGAGATCCTGGAAAGGGGCTTTGGGGGGACACCCAAGGTGCCCCCAACATCTGCTGCCGGCAGGGAGGGGCACAGCCCTGGAGTGCTTCGCTTTGGGGACACCACTGCCACAGTGTGTCCCCCAAACCCAGGGTGACCCCCCAAATCAGTGCCCTCCATTCCCCACCACGAATGGGGACACCCATGTCACAGCGTCCCCCCCCAACACACACTGTGACCCCCAAATACCCCCACTCACCACCATGAAGTAGAGCTCGCAGCCCACGCTGCAGATGGTCTCGAACACGAAGGTGATCCTGCCCACCTCCCTGCTCTCTGCATCCTCCAGCACCGGGCTGGGAGGGCTGGGGACGGCGTGGGGACAACGTGGGGACACTGCCAGCTCTGCCCCCCCGCCATGCGCCCCCTCCCGCCCCTGGGGCCACCCCCACCTCACCTGAAGCCCGGGACCACCAGCGTGAGGATCATGAAGTCGCTGTCGGAGGCTCCGGCCGCCGTGTAAATGAAGTCCCCGGCCACCTCCCAGCCTGAGGGGACACGGTGGGACTCGTGGGGCCCCCGGCTGTCCTCGGGGAGGGGACAGGGAAGGGACAGCCCCCCCGGCTACCTGCTATGCCCTTGTACTCGAAGCTGATGCCGCTGAGCACGGTGGTCTCCATGTTGGGGGGCAGAACGTTCCACCACTTGTACTCCAAGCCCAGCGCGGGCTCCGTGCCCGGCGGGCAGCTCAGGCAGGCTGGGGACACGAGGGGACAGCCCTGCACAGGGGTGGCACCCACCTCCCCCTGTGTCACCTCAGGGCTCCCCGGTCACCCCCTGGGGACAGTGATGCGGACAGAAGGGGACAAGGCTGCCCTCCCTGGCAACTCGGGGTGCCCTGGTGACCCCTTGGGGACAGTGATGGGGGCACGAGGGGATAGTCCTGCACAGAGGTGGCATCCACCTCCCCCTGGCAGAACTGAGGACTCTGGTAACCCCTTGGGGACAGTGATGGGGACAGGAGGGCACAACTCTGCACTAGGTTGGCACCCACCTACCCCTGGCAGAACTGGGACCCTGGTCACCTCCTGGGGACAGTGATGGGAACACGAGGGGACAACCCTGCACTGGAGTGGCACCCACCTCCCCCTCTGTCACCTCAGGGCTCCCCGGTCACCCTTTGGGGACAGTGATGGGGACAGAAGGGGACAACCATGCACAGGGGTGGCACCACCTTGACAGCTCTGGGGACCCTGCACACCCCTTGGGGACCAGCACGGGGACAGGAGAGGATAGCCCTGCACTGGGATGGCACCCACCTCCCCGTTGCAGCTCCAGGGACCCCAGTCACCCCTTGGGGACAGGAGGGGCAACCCTGCCCCGGCGTGGCACCCACCTCCCCCTGGCAGCTCGGGGTGTCCCTGTCACCCCTCGGGGACAGTGATGGGGACAGGAGGGGACAACCCTGACCCGGGATGGCACCCACCTCCCCCTGGCAGCTCGGGGTGTCCCTGTCACCCCTCGGGGACAAACCGGGGCTGCCTTACCGGAGCCGTTGGAGTAGGAGCCGCGGGGACAGGGCTGGCAGGTGCCACCGCTGCCCTTGGCAAAGCCGGGGTTGCAGGGGGGGCACCGCGACTTGACCCCCGAGGGCGGCAGCCGGGCCGCCTGCGGCAGCTCCTCGCTGCAGATCTTGGGCTCTGCCCACTTGTACATCAGCTGGGTCTGCCGGGGCACGGGGTGAGCGGGGGGGACACCCTGGGGACAGGGGGGCCACCCCGGGGGTCCCTGTCATACCTCCCCGCCGGCATCGCAGGCCGTGTGTGTGTAGAAGAAATCCTTGTCCGTGCAGGGGGGGCGCGGCTTGCAGGACCCCGAGCCGGGCTCTGCAGGGGGGGGACACGGGGATGAGCGGCCAGGGGACACTCACACTGTCCCCACCGCGAGGGGTGCCCGTGTCCCCCATCCCAGCCAAGGGATGCTCCCTGTCCCCCATGTCACCTCCCCCTTTCCCAGGGACAACCCCACAGCACAGAGTGGGGGGACAAGGGGGCCTCCTAAAGCTGCCACCTCTGGGTGTGGGCACCGTGGGGTGTCCCCTCTCACCAGCAGGCTCACAAGAGGACCCCAACACTGTCCCCACTATGGGATGGCAGGTCATTCCTGCCCCCCCCTCACCTCTCCCTCCCCCAGGGCACTGACTGGGGGCACAAGGGGACCCCCAAAGCTGCCACCTGTGGGTGTGGGCACCCCGGGGTGCCCCCCCTCACCGGCATAGGTGTCGGGCTCGCAGGGCTGGCAGGCGGTGGCCCCTTTCCCGGAGAAGGTGTCGGCAGGGCAGGGCTGGCAGGCGGCAGAGCCGGCGGTGGGCGCGAAGGTGCCGGGTTTGCAGGGGAAGCACTCGGAGGTGAAGGCGACCCCTGGGAGCGGGAGGGGGCTCAGGAGGGGTGGGGAGGGGAGCGTGGGACCCCCCGGGCCCCCGTGCCTGCGCCCACCCACCTGTGATGCCGATGTTCCTCACCAGCACCGGTTTGGGCACCTTGGACCACACGGAGAAGGCGGTGGTTCGCCAGTACAGAACGTTGTTCCCGCGGCTCAGTTTCACCTGGAAAGGGACATCCCGTTGGATCGGGGTGGGGCGCTGCTGGGGAGGGGCTTGGCGCCACGAGTGGGGGGTCCTGTTATAAGGAAGGGGGTTGGCACCATGGGTGGGGGGTTCTACTGGGGAGGGCATTGGCACCACGGGTGGGAGGTCCTATTGTTGGGGAGGGGGTTGGCAGCATGGGTGGGGGGTCCCGCTGACAGGGAAGGGGTTGGGACCATGGGTGGAGGGTCCTGCTGCTGGAGAGGGGGTTGGCACTAATGGTGGTGGGGGGTTATGGCACTAATGCCCCTCTGCCATCACCCCCTACCCCTTTGTTATCCTCGAAGAGCATCTTCTCCCCACGGAGACAGGGACCCCACGGCAGAACCAAGGGACCCCCCGTGTTCCCTCCTCCCCACTCACGCTGTGGAATTCCCAGCCCTTCTCCGTGGTCCTCATCCAGCGGGATTCCTCCACCGTGGGCTGGCACTGGTCATTCTGCACCTGTGGGGGCAGAGCCAGGGATCCCGTGTCCCCAGAGACCCCCCACCATGTCCCCACGGACCTCCCACGTGTCCCCAGGGACCTCCTTCATGTTACCACAGACATGCCCCCATATCCTCCCAGATTCTCCTCGTGTCCCCAGAGACCCCTCCTCATGTCTCCATGGACCACTGCCATGTTCCCAAGGACCCCCACCGGATTCCCAGGGAAACCCCTATGCCCCCCAGGGACTTCCTATGGTCATCAGGAACCCCTTCAAGGTCCCAAGGACACCCACCATGTCCTCAGGAGACACCCCCCCCATGCCCCCAGAAACCTTCACCATGTCCCCAGGGCTCCTCCCATGTCCCCAAAAGACCCCTTCCACTTCCCCGGGGACCCCCTAATGTCCCCAGAGACCTGCACCACATCCACAGGAACCCTCCCATATACCCAGGACCCCCTTCCCATGTCCCCAGGGACCCCTCCATCATCCCCAGGGACCCCATCCAAGGCCTCCCACACCCCCAGAGCCCACTCCCAGACCGCCAGAACCCCCTCCCACATCCCCAGGCCCCCCGTGACCCACGAAGAACTCGAAGACGATGCTGCTGTCGGGGTAGATGTACTCGAAGGTGACGGTCCCCGACTGCTTGAGGCTCACGGCGAACATGAGGGTGGCCGTGCACTCGTCTGTGTTAGAGGCCACATAGTCCCCCAGGGGCACCCACGTTGATCTGGAGGACGGGGGACACGGCCTGTGGGTCCTGGGGCCACTCCCAGGCCTCCAAGAGGTGGGAATGGGGTGGTGGGACAGCTGGGAGGGTCCTGGGGGGCAGGGAGGAGATGGGGACATGGGCGAGTGGGTTTGGTGGATGTTGGTACAACTGGGGGCATTTGGTGGGTGTTGGTACAACTGAGGGGACTCTGCTGATACAACCAGGAGGGGTTGTACAGTCAGGAGGGTTTGGTGGGTGTTGGTACAAGCAGCAGATTTGGGGGTTGCTGGTACAACTGAGGAGGTTTGAGGGTTGTTGGTACAACCAGGGTGTCTGGTGGTTGTTGGCACAACACGGGGTTTGGTGTTTTGGCACCTGACCCCCAGCTCCCCCCGATCCAGGCAGGATGTGACCCTCTGCCACAGAGCAGGGCACCCCCAAGGTTTGGGGTGGAGAATGTAGTTGGGATTCCCACATCCTGGTGCCACATCCCAACGTCACATCCCAGTTTCCTATCCCAGTGCCATGTCCCAGTGTCCATCCAGGTTCCCCATCCTGGCGCCACATCCCAATTCCATATCCCAATGCCACACTCCAGTGTCACATCCCAGTGCCCATCCTGCTTCCCATCCCAGTGCCACATCCCAGAGCCACATCCCAGTTTCCCATCCCAGTGTCGTATCTCAGTGCCAACATCCCAGTCCCACAACCCAGTGGCTCATCCCAGTTTTCCTCCCGGTCCCACATCCCGGTGCCCCTTCTGGTACCCATCCCATTGTCACATCTCAAAGCCACATCCTGGTGCGCATCCCACTGCCCATACTGGTGTCACATCCCAGAGACACATCCCGGTTCCAGCATCCTGGTTTCCCATCTCAGTGTCACATCCCAGGGCTGCATCCTGGTGCCACATCCCAGAGCCACATTCCAGTGCCAACACCTCTGTTTCTCATCCCAGTGCCCCATCCCATTGTCACATCCCAGAGCCACATCCCGGTGTCCCATCCCTCATCCTGGTGTCCCTCCCGGTGCCCGGTTCCTCACCCCGAGCAGTTCCCAGCCGCGTTCCCGGGCCCCTCCTCCAGCTCCAGGTTGGTGGCCACGTTGGCGAACCCGTGGGGCACCTCGTCCCACTCGTCGAAACGCACGCCGGTGCCCAGCGAGTATGTGCCCGCGGCGCAGGGCCGGCACGCCTGCGCCTGCATCTCCAGGAACTCGCCCGCCTTGCAGGAGAACGCTGCCCAGGGAAACGGGATCGGCGGGAGCAGGGAGTCACCCCCGGGGCCGCTTCGGCCTCACCGTCCTCAGCTCCGCCTTCCCCGGTGCTCCTGATAGGAGGATCCCCCATCCCGAGCACCCCACAAAAGAAACCATCCTTTTTATGGTTTTTGGCACCTGACTCCCCGTGCTTCCCAATCCAGGCAGGATGGGACCCTCCGTAGCAGGCACAGGGCACCCCCAGGGTTTGGGGGGGGAGTTGGTATTCCCATCCTGCTCATCCCATCCTATCCAGTCCGTGTGATTCCCATCCCTCACATCCCGTCGGGGTGACTGTGTGGGATTCCCATCCCATTCCATCCCAGTGCCTTTGTGCGTGTGATTCCCATCCCTCCCATCCCAGGGATTCTAGGTATGTTATTCCCATCCAATCCCCGTGTGATTCCTATCCCATCCCAGGGACTCCACGGGTGTTATTCCCATCCAATCCCGGTGTGATTCCCATCCCAGGCACTCCATGTGTGTTATTCCCATCCAATCCCAGTGTGATTCCCATCCCAGGCACTCCATGTGTGTTATTCCCATCCAATCCCGGTGTGATTCTCATCCCTCCCCCCGCGCTGCGCCGGAGTCGCCAATGCCCGCGCTTCTCTCTCCGCTCTCCCCCTCCCCTCGCCCTCATTTCCCACCCCCCGGCTCCCACCCGCGCCATTCCCGGCGGGAATCTCACAGCACTCGGTGCCCCGGACGGGGTCGGGGAGGCCCGTGCAGAGCCCGGGGGTGTGTGGCACTGCCACCCTCCAGCGCGACCCGGAGCTGTCACACGCCGTGTACTCGTAGTGGTACTCGGACTGTGGGTGGGACACGGAGAGAACACGGGGGGGAGCTGCCCCAGGGACCCCCCGGGCTGCCCCCCGACAGCGGCTGCACCCCCACCCCGTGCCCCCCAGGAGGGGCTGCACCCCCACCCTGTGGCCGGCGGTCCCTTGAAGGGACAGTTTTGGATTAAGGTGTGACAGTGTCCTGCCATGTCCAGGGCTCCAGGGACGGGTGAAGGGGGGAGTGCTCAGGGTGTCATTGGGGCGGGGGTGCGCCCCAATGGGGGTGGGGAGATTCTGAGTTACTGGGGTACCCAGATGATGGGATTGATGGGAAGAAGGATGCTTGGGGCAGGGGATGCTCAGGGTAGGGGGATAATGGGGCAG
>JAWWEW010000073.1:79962-91046 GCA_035583185.1 Anabacerthia variegaticeps
GGGACTGGGGTTCGCGGGGGGTGCAGGAGGGTCCTGTGGTCATGGGGGGAATTTTGGGGGGTGCTGAAGGGGCGCAGGGGAGTTGGGGTGCACAGGAGTGTCCCGTGGGTACAGTGGGGGGGAACTTGTTGGGGACGAGGTGGTGGGACCCGGAGAGATGAAGCTGTGCGAGGGGGCGGGCAGAATTTGGGCACTGGGGTGTGCGGGTGCTGCTGATGCCCCCCTGGTGCCCACCCAAACCCCACCCCGGAGGGCACGGACATCCCCGGGCACCGCCCCCGTGCCGGGGTGCCGCAGCCCCCCCCCAAAATCTCTCCCGCAGGCCCGGAGATCCCCCTGTCCAGCTATCCCCCCGCAGCTCCCCCCGCCCCGTTCCCCATGGACCCCAAAGCGGGCCCCGCGCCCCCCCAGCCCGGCTTCACCCCCATGGCCATGTACCCCCCGCCCGGCCCCGCGCAGTACCCCATGTACCCCTCGGGGCCCCCCGTCTACAACCCCACAGGTGAGCACCTGGGGGGGGCTGGGGGGGCCGCGGGGACCTCTTCCCTTTTCCCGGGGGGTCCCGATGGGCTGACAGGGGGTGACCCCCCCCCCAAATCCGCTCCCCCTGCAGCACCCCCGCCCTACGTGCCCGCACAGCCCACTTATCCCGGAGCCTGAGCCCCCCGAGACCCCCGCACCCGCCGCCGGCCAGCGGGGCCGGCCTGGGGACCCCCGTGCCCACCCCCCCGAGGCTCCGGGGGGGCCGGACCGGGCTGGTCCCGGGGGTGACGCGGTGCCAGCAGCACAGGCGGCCCTTGTCCCGCACAGTGGGCCCTTTGTGGGGGCCACCCCCCCGGCTCTGGGTGCCAGCGGCCCCGGGCACTCGCGGGGGGGGGCCCAGGGGGGTCCCCCGAGGGCCGTGCACCGTTGCCCCCCTGCACGACCACGTCTGGATGGATTCACCCCCCGGGGCTCTGCCCCCCCCGGGGTTGGCATTAAACCACGTCTTGTGCCCACGCGGTGTTGTCTTGGTGGGTCTGTCATGGGGGGAGGGCAGAGCCCCCCATCCTACCCCGAGAGCTCTAAGGGGCGGGGGGGCACAAATTCCACCCCTTCCCTTCTGCTCCAGGGGCTTCGCCATCCCAAAAATGTGTTGGGATGGGTAATTCCTACCAAACCAGCTGTTGGGATGAGCCAGTTTGGGAGTGCTGCCCTCCCACCCCCGAAAATTAGGGCATGAAAGCACCCGCAGGCACATTTTGGGTGAGAAAACAGCCAGTTCAGCGCTGGGATGGGGTGACAATTCCTCCGTGTCCACCCCCCGCACCTCGGTCAGGTCCCCTGGGGGAGGGGAGCTGTCACCCCAATGGGTGCTCCTGGTGGGATTCACGGCCCCCCAAACCCATCCCCAGGACGGGTAGGGGGGACATTTGGGACCACCACTGCTTAGAGTGGGGTGAAACCTCCCTTCTTCATCCCCCACCCCCCCCAAATACCCCACAGGGGGCGGCGGGCGGGGGTGGGGGTGCCGGGGGAGGGAGGGCGCAGCTCCGAGTTTTATTCGAGTGGGGGACGGAGGGGCAAAGAAATAATAATAAAAAATAATAATAATAATAATAAAAGCCGCGAGGTGGGCGCTGGGGGGAAGGCGATGGAGGCGGGGTGTCCCCGCCGGCCAGAGGGGCACACAGAGCCAGCTGCGTGGGGAGGGGGCTCAGGGCTTGGGGCGCCCCCGCTCCCGGAGGTAGACGTCTCGGATGTCGGCGAGGCTGCGGCCGAGCGCCCCGAGCGCCTGGGCGATGCCCCGCAGCACCGCCGCCGTCTCCCGCCGGCCCTCGGCGTATTCCCGGCGGAATTCCCGCACCTCCTGCACCAGCCGCTCGCTGACCCTCACCACGCTCAGCTCGGCGCTCTCGGCGGTCCCGTCCAGCCCCGCCGCCCCCGCCTCGCCCCGGCGGTGCCGCTCCGGCTCCGGCTCCGGCTCTGGCTCCGGCTCCAGCAGCAGGCTCGGGAAGTCGGAGCCCAGCGGGTCCTGCTGCCCGCCCAGCTCGCCCAGGGCCAGTTCGGGGGGCGCGGGGGGCGGGGGGCTCCGGCTCCAACCCTCGCGGGGCAAACGGCGCTCGGAGGCGCGGCCGGGAACGCCGGGAGTGCCGGGAACACCGGGAGTGCCGTCGGGCTCAGTCTTTACCTCCACGGGCTCCTCCTTCAGCGGCTCCTCCTTGACACCTGGGCAGGGAAGGGGGGCGCAGGGCAGCTGTGGGACCCCCGTGTCCTCAGGGGTCCTGAGATACTGACCCACCTGGGATCCTCCCACGTCCTGGTGCCAGGGCCACTGTCACAGTCTCAGGGTCCCCACACATGCTGGGCTCTGTCACACATGTTCTTGCCCCTGCCCTAGTCCTTCCATGCACCTGGCCTGGTCCTGGTGCCCCCATGTCCTTGTCCCAGTCCTCCATGTCCCTGCCTCTATCCCCTGTATCCATGTCCTGTTTTCCTATATCATGGCCCCACTGTCCCTGTCCTGGTGCATCCACACACCTGTCCTGGTCCCAGTTCCCTGTGTTCCTGCCCCAGTTATCCATGTCCCTGTCCTGTTTCACTGGCACTGTGTCCCCTCACATCCTGGTCCTTGCCTCCCATGTCCCTGTCCCTGTCCCAGTCCCTCCACACACCTGTTCTGGTCCCAGTGCCTCGATTCTGGTTTTCTGTGTCCCTATCCCAGATCTCCATGTCCCAGTGCTGGTCCCCATGGCCTGTTCCCAGTGGCTCAGTCCCAGTCCTGCTCCCTTGTGTCCTGGTTATCCCACATCCCTATCCTGGTTCCCTGTGTCACTGTCCCTCCACACACCTGTCCTGGTCCTAATGCCCCTGTGTCCATGTCTGGGGCCCTCATGTCCCTGTCCTGGTCCCCCACACCCTGGTCCCAGTGTCCTTATCCCAGTTCTGGGTCCCCACACATCCTAGTCCCAGTGTCCTTATCCCAGTTCTCCATGTCCCTGTCCTGGTGCTGTGTCCTGGTTCCCTCAGGTCCTGGTCCAGGTCCTCGAAGTACCTGTCCCTGTCCCTCCGTGCTCCTCCTGTGTCTGTGTCCCTTGTGTCCCTGTCCTGATGCCCCATGTCCTACTCCTGGTCTCCTGTGTCCCTTTCCCTGCATGTACCTGTCCTGGTCCCAGTGACCTGTTCTAGTCCCAGTCCTCTCACATCCCAGTCCACGCCTCTGTCCCAGCCCCCAGGTTTGTGTCCTGGACCTCCACAACCTGATCCCAGTGTTCCTGTCCCAGTCCTGGTCCCCCCATATTCTGGTCCCAGTGTCCCCAGTTTTCTACCCATCTCCATGTCTTTGTCCTGCTCCCCCACACCCTGGTCATTGTCCTGGTCTCCTGTATCCTGACCCCCTCTCATCCTGGTCATTGTCCCCTGTGTCCCCATTCCTTCACACACCTGTCCTGCTCCCAGTGCCCCTGTGTCCCTGTCCTTGTTTCCCATGGACCCATGGTCTGTGTCCTGGTCCCCTTCCAGCCTGGCACCAGTATTCCCATGTCTCTGCCTTGTGTTCTGGTCCCACTCGTGTCCTGGTCCTGGTTTTCCACATCCCTCTCTCTCCATACACCTCTCCTGGTCCCAGCATCACCATGTCTGCTTCCCTTGTCCCCACATCCAGATCCTGTTCCGCTCTATCCAGTTTCACCTCATGTCCGTGTCCTGGTCCCCAACACCCTCGTCCCACATCTGGTTCCCTGTGTCCCAGTCCCAGTATCCCTGTTCCCTGCCCCTTTCCTCCCAGTCCCGGTCCCGTTCTCGATCTCCCATGTCTGTGTCCTCAACCTCCATGTCTCTGTCCCTCCACTCCTGCATCCCGGCCCTGGCACCCATGTCCCTGACCCATCCCCTTTGCCCCAATCCCATTCCCCGTGTCCCTGCACAGTCCTCTTGTCCCCATCCCATCCCATCTGTCCTAGTCCCTGTCCTGTCCCCATCCCCTTCCATCCCATCCAGTTCCCCCGTATCCCTATCCCATTCCCCCGTATCCCTATCCCATTCCCCCGTGTTCCTGCCCTGTTCCCATCTCCTTCCGTCCCATCCCCATCCCGTTCCCTCATGTCCCTGATCCGTTCTCTCCTCATCCCTAACCTCGTTCCCCCCTCATCCCCATCCCAGTCCTCCATGTCCCTGCCCCGTCCCCTCTGTCCCTGCCCCAACCCCATCCCGTCCCCTCTGTCCCTGCCCCAACCCCATCCCGTCCCCTCCATCCCCATCCCGTCCCCATCCCCTCCCGTCCCCTCCATCACCCACCGCTCGGTGCCGCGCTCTCCGCTCTCCGCAGGGGGGTCTCTGTGCCGGCTGCCCCCCGTGTCCCCCATGCGGGCGCGGGGCCGGGCTCTCCGGGGCCGCCCCCGGTGCTCCCGGTGCTCCTGCCGGCGGCTCTGCCGGCCGGGCCCTGCCGCTCCAGCCGGTGTCGGCTGATCTTGTCCCCGGCCCTGCGGCGCAGCCCCCGCCACCGGTTCTTCACCTCGCCGATGTCGCGCTGGTGGCGGCCGGCGGCGTTCACCTTGTGCGTGATGCGCCACCAGATCTTCTGCTTCTCGTAGGCGTTCACGGTGCCGGCGGCGGCGCCGAACAGCAGCGGCTCGTACCGGAGCACCTCGCTCATCAGCACCTCCAGCTCCTGCAGGGTGAAGTTGGGCTTGCGCTTCAGCAGCCCCCGCCGCGCCGCGCCGCCCGCGGCCGCCATGCTCCTGCCCCCCCTCCCCTCCTCCTCCTCCTCCTCCTCCTCCTCCTCCTCTTCCTCCTTCTCCTCCTCCTCCTCCTCCTCCTCCTTCTCATGCCGCCGCCCCGCCGCCCATGGCGCGCCCGTGCCCCGGGGGGGACACCCGGGACGGCCGGGACAGCGGGGAGAGCCCCCGACAGCCCCCAGAGCCCCCAGAGCCCCCAGAGCCCCCGACGGGCGCGGCCGCTGCGGGGCCAGGGGGACCGGGGGGACCGGGGGGGCTGCAGCGCCCCCTCCCGGCCGTGAGGGGTTAAAGGCACCGGGGCCGGGGGGTAACAGCGCCCCCTGGCGGCCCCAGCCCCGCTCGCTCTCCCGGTGGCCCCAGCATGCCCACTTTGGGGTGTCTATGTGGCCCCACTTTGGGGTGTCTGGGTGGTGCCAGGCTGCCCAGTTTGGGGTGTTTTAGTGGCCCCCGTGTTCCCAGTTTGGGGTGTCTATGTGGCCCCAGTTTGGGATGTTCAGGTGGCCCCAGTGTGCCCAGTTTGGGGTGTTTCAGTGGCCCGAATTTGGGGTGTTCAGGTGGCCCCAGGCTGCCCAATTTGGAGTGTCTATGTGGCCCCAGTTTGGGGTGTTCGGGTGGTCCCAGTGTGACCAGTTTGGGGTGTCAGTGTGGTCCCAGTGTACCCAATTTGGGGTGTCTGGGTGGTGCCAGGCTGCCCAGTTTGGGGTGTTTTAGTGGCCCCTGTGTTCCCAGTTTGGGATGTCTCTGTGGCCCAAATTTGGGGTGTCTAGGCGGTCCCAGTCTGCCCAGTTCAGGTGGGGCCGTGGCTGCTGGGAGAGGGCAGAGCTACCCTGTTTGGGGAGGGGCTGATCCCATTCCCATTCCCAGACCCCCCAGTCCGGCTGTCCCAGTCTGGGGCCGTCGGAGGCGCAAGAAGCGTTGAGTGCATTTATTGTGATGCAGCGGCCTCAGTCGTACAAATCAATACAAATCAATACGAATCACTACAAATCAATACAAACCACAGCCAGTGGGCAGGCTCGGGCAGGGGTGGGCACCGTGTGACCCCAAACCCACCTCGAGCTGATGCTTTCCCTGCTCCCCCTGGGGTGGGTTTGGTTCCTGGGGGACTCCGGGGGGTGCAATCCCATTCCCAGCCCGGCTCCCTGTGTCCCTGTCCCCCTGGCTGTTCCCTTCTCCCACCCGCCATTCCCGAGATCCCACAGCCACTGCCCGTGCCTGAATCCCACAACTCTCCCGAGCACCCCGTGGTGATGTGACAACCGCCTGGGTGTCCCCTGCTCCCCCCAGGATGACCCCGAGTGGGGTTTTCCCTAAGGATCCGCCCCATCCGTGGCATCTCCAGGGCTCTGGCAGAAGAAAGAGCTTGAAGGCTTCCCAACCATCCCCAAAAAAATAAATACAACGTCCTCCGTCGTGTCCTGCCGGGCCCGGCCAGGCCTCCGTGTCCCAGAGGGGTCCCTGCTCCTCTTGGTGGTCACCGCAGGGCCCCAAGGGCTCGTCATGGGGACAGTCACGAGGAAGGAGAATGTCCAGGGGGCTCCGGGGGGGAACCCCTTCCCGCTTCCTACTGCAGCAGCTTCGGCAACTCCACCTGCGGGGAGGACACCCCATTGTTACTGGGGATGGTGGGGCGGAGCCCCTCCCTCACCCAGGAATGGCCAGGGCAGGGATAGGTGGGATGCAGGCAAGGAATCCCAGAGTGGATTTCCCAGAGGATGTCACATCCCTGGGAGTGTCCATGGCTGGCTTGGATGAACTTGGAGCAAGCTGGGCTAGTGGGAGCGGTTGGGGTTGGAGGTGGATGAGCTCTGTGGTTTCTTCCAACCCAGCCCCGCCCTGTGATTCCATGAGCTCTTTCTCTTGGCCAAAGGGGCTGTCCCCACGGTCCAGCCCACGGACAGGGACACAAGCCACCTGGAATGGGATGTCTCCAGGCTCCGTGCTGGGACCACCGTGGCAGACACAGGCTCTGTGCCCACCCCAGGGGTGGCTCAGCTGTGCCAACAGGGCAGCTGGAGTTGGAAGTTAGGGATGGCTTCTTCCTTGTGCCCCAACCTCTGGAACCTGGTGAATCTGCCTACACCAGGAGCTCTGCCAAGGGATGGATCTGCCTCTCTCATACTCTTTGCCAAGGGTTGGATCTCCTCCTGCTGGATGCTCTGACAGGGGATGGATCTGCTGATCCCACCTGCTCTACATGAATGGATCTACTGATCCCACCTGCTTTACAAGGGATGAATCTGCTGATCCCATGTGCTTGGGATGGCAAAGGATGGACCTTCCCTCCCCACATGCTCAACAAAGGGGTGCATCCCCTGTGCAGGTGTTGGGGCCGCCATGTCCGTGCCCAGTTGGGAGCAGGACAGCCCCACCTCGCACTGCCCAGGTGACAACACCCACACCCTCTGCCCTCCCCCAGAGCCCACCCCCCAAAGAGCGGGTCCCTCCAGAGCCTCCACTTGCCTTCTTGAGCTGTTTGAGGTTGCTGGAGCGAATGGCTGCCAGGAGCTGGTCCCTCGAGTTCTTCTCCTGCGCTGGCAGTGCCCGGTCCCCCAGTTTCCTCTGCGTGGCTGGGGACAGTGAGTTCTTGAGGTTCTCGTTGATCATCAGGGGTGGGGCGAGCGGTGGGGGCGGCGGGGGCGGCGCGGCAGGAGCCCCTCCTTTCTTGGGAGAGCTTTTGGGGGAAGCCTTGGGCGAAGGCTGCGGGGACGCCTTGGGGGACCCCTTGGGCAGCGCCCCAGCCTTAGGCACCTCCAGGAGGTCCTTCTTTTCACCCTTCTCCTGCGCCAGCTTCTGCTCCTGGAGGCGTTTCTGCCTCTGCCTGTCCATGTTGCGGCTCAGCAGGTTGGTGACGGTCATGCGTGGCCCGGCCAGCTCGAAGTGGTAGCCCAGCTTGAGGAGCGTGGTGTTCTCCTTGAGGAGCTTGGCGATCTCCATCTCCGTCTTGCCGCCGCAGATGTGCCGCTGGTTGTGGAAGCGCAGCTCCGTCAGCGTGTCGTTCTGCAGCAGCGCCCGGAAGATGGCCAGGATGCCTTTGCCCGTGATGTGGTTGGAGTCCAGGTTGATGCTGGTGAGCACCTTGTTGGACTTGAGCATGATGGAGATGGCGAAGGCCACGTGGTCGTCGGCGCGGGTGTTGGCCAGGGCAAACACCTTGACCACGGTGTTGAACTCCAGCGCCTCGGTGAAGCGCACCAGGGTCTCGTTGTTGATGCAGTCCGAGTTGTTGACGTTCACCTCGGTCACGTCGGCGTCGTTGTTCTTCACCTTCTCGATGAGCTCATCGAAGATGCTCGAGGCCTCGTCGTCCTTGGGCTGCTCCGCGCCACTGGGCCTGGGGGGTGCCACCTTGGCCTCCTGCTTCTCCTCCACCACTTTTCCTGCCTCTCCCTGCCCTTTCTCCTCCTCTGCCTTGGGTTTTTTCCCAGCCGAACCTTTATCCTCCTCTTTGTTGTCTTTTTTTTCCTTGCCTTCCCCTCTTGTGTCTTTCTCTGCCTGATTCTTTGACTCTGAGCTCTTCTCCTCCTCCTTCTTGTCCTTCCCTGTGTCCTTCTTCAATGCGGAAACCTTTTCCTCCTCCTTTTTGCCCTTCTCTGTCTCCTTTGCTGCTGAGCCCTTCTCTTCTTCCTTTTTCTCCTTCCCTGCTTCCTTCTTTTTTAAATCTGAGACCTTCTCCTCCTCCTTTTTGTCCTTCCCTGACTCCTTCTTCAACGCTGAGCTCTTCTCCTCCTTTTTGTCCCTCCCTGTGTCCTTCTTCGACACTGGACCCTTCTCTTCCTCCTTCTTGTCCTTCCCCAGCAGCTTTTTCTCCATGGCCTTGACTTTGTCGTTCATGATTTTGCTCTCTTTGCTCTTGGGCTCAGCCTCAGCTTTGCCTTTTGGGTCTGTTTTCTGAACACTTTCCTCCTTTTTGGAGTCTTTCCCCACTCTGGTGTCTCTTTTCCGGTCCAGGTCTTTGGGAGGAGTTTCCTTTCCCTTTTCTTCTTCATTTTGATCTCCCTTATTCTCACTCAGCCTGGTTTCCTAAAGAAAGAACATCTAGGGGTTACAGAGACCTCCAGCTCCACCACCCTGCTCTTTGCTGTGACCAGCCCTGCCCCTCCATCCCCCGGGAACATCCTGGAGCCTCGGGAAGAGGAATGTTTAACCCAGGGAAGGGTCCAGCCTCCCAGTGCCCCCAGTGTGGGCAGAGCCTGCAGCACTGAGGTCCTGCAGCAGCTCTCCAAGGCATCTCTGCTCTCCTGATGCCTCCAGCCCCTTCCCAAAGGGCTCCACAGGTCCCCAGGGAACCCACCAAGCCGCAGGAGGCACCTCCTGTCACCCCCTCAACGAGTTCTCCTTGTTTTAACCACCTTCCCAACCAGGGATGGATTTAGTGCCTGTTCCCCCGTGAGCCCCAGGTGCTTTCCCACCTTTCCTAAATGGTTTCCAGCTGGAATTTCCATGGTTTTGCCCAGTTTGGAGCTCAACATTTCCCACACTGGCCTGGACACGTGCGCCAGCAGGGGAGCACCCTCAGCCAGGGACACAGTCACACTGCTGGCCCAGTGCACCCAACCCAGAACGCTCCAAAACGAGCCTCCTGGTGACATCAATTTGCAGTTTGGGGCAGAAAACCAAGGAAGTGGGAACAGGGAATTTATTGCTTGTGATGCCTGAAGTCCTTCCATGCTCCTGGTATCCATTATTGGATGGAAGGGCTTCAGTGAGAGGTCTGAGAGAAGGGCAGCAGGAATTTGGGGTGATTTCACAAGTACCTGGCTCTTGGCACAGCTGGTGGATACGACTGGCACCAGCAAATGGGATGCAGCAAATGCCTCCTTGGAGCTTTTCCCTGGGGCTGGTGGGGTTGGAGGGGCTCCCTCAGCATCCCTGTGACATGCAAAGGCCTTGAGAATGTCCCCCAGCACAGCCTTCCCTCTGAGGGGGACAGGTCAGGCATGAGGAAGAACTTATTTCATGGTGAGTGTGGGCAGGCCCTGGCACAGGGTGCCCAGGGGAGCTGTGGCTGCCCCATCCCTGGGAGTGTCCAAGGCCAGGCTGGAGAAACTTGGGGCCCCCTGGGCAAGTGGAAGGTGTCCCTGCCCATGGCATTGGATGAGATTTAAGGTCCCTTCCTACCCAAAGAATTCCATGATTCTGGAGCCACTCTGCTCTGAAGCCAGGCTGGGAGAGCTGGGAATGTTCCCCTGGAGAAGAGAAGGCTCCAGGGACACCTGAGAGCCCCTGCCAGAGCCTAAAGGGGCTCCAGGAGAGCTGGAGGGGGACTTGGGACAAGCCACGGAGGGACAGGACACAGGGAATGGCTTCCCACTGCCAAAGGGCAGGGATGGATGGGATGTTGGGAAGGAATTCCTGGCTGTGAGGGTGGGGAGGGGCTGGGATGGAATTCCCAGAGGATTCCCCATCCCTGGAAGTGTCCAAGGCCAGGCTGGATAAACTGGGCTATGGGAGGTGTCCCTGCCCGTGGCAGAGCTGGCACTGGATGGGCTTTGAGGTCCCTCCCACCCCAGACCAGTCTGGAATTCCATGGGACAACCCCACCCCCACAGGAGAGGAACGAATACCATGAACAGTCAGTGAAGGCAGAGGAATTCCTGACACCGGCACCCAACTTAGAGCACAGGGAAGATGCCACCATAAATCCCACCTCAGATTTTGGCACCTGAACCCCCTTCTCCGTGCTCCCCAGCCTGGGAACACACAGGTCCTGCCCCTCCCCACTGGCCTGGCTCCTCATCGTTCCCATGGGATTTTAGGACTCCTGGGAAAGCAGGAAGATCTCCCTGGATGCTCCCAGGGTCAGCACAGCCCCGCGGCTTTCCCCAGTGCCTGGGACCTCCAAACCCAGGTCCAGACACCCCAATGTGCAGCCAGGCTTGGTCTCCTCCTCCTCCTCCCCATCCCAGGGCTCCGTTGGGACAGATTTTTTGGGAAGAACAGGCCGGACCGTGGGCGGGGCAGCCCCGGGCACTGTTTGTACCTGGGGTATAAACAGATGCCAGCGAGGAGCTGTTTGTTTAGTTAAGAGATTTCTTGGCTGCCCTGCCCGGAGCTGAACGGGCACAGGAGGGAAACGTGCCAGATCCCACCGATCCCACCCCCAGGGAGCAGGGATGGGGCTCCCAGGGGTGTCCCCAGGGCTTCAGGGGCAGGGGATGCCACTGGGTGGGGCCTTCCCAAGGCTGGGATGGTGCAAAGACACTCAGGGACATCCCAAAGCTCCTCAGTGGACAAGAATCCCACTGGGAGGTTGGGGGAGCTCGGGATGGGAAGGAGGAGGATTTTTGGAGTGTGGAGATGAGGCTGCTGGCTTGGACTCCAGAGGTGCCCACCCTGTGGTCACCACAGGGTCACAAAGCCCTGGAG
>JAWWEW010000073.1:110572-123988 GCA_035583185.1 Anabacerthia variegaticeps
GCAGCTGGTACTGATTTTGGGTGAGAGGTGTTACCTCGTGGCAGCTGGTACTGATTTTGGGTGAGAGGTGTTACCTCATGGCAGCTGGTACTGATTTTGGGTGAGAGGTGTTACCTCGTGGCAGCTGGTACTGATTTTGGCTGAGAGGTGTTACCTCGTGGCAGCTGGTACTGATTTTGGCTGAGAGGTGCTACCTTGTGGCAGCTGACACTGGTTTTGGGTGGTTGGTGTCATGTCAGGGCAGCTGACACTGGTTTGGGGTGGTTGGTATCACCTCGTGGCAGCTGGCACTGGTTTTGGATGGGTGTTGTCACCGTGTGGCACCTGGCACTGGTTTGGGGTGGGGTATGTTGTCACCTCATGGCAGCTGGCACTGCTTTTGGGTGGTTGGTATCACCTCGTGGCAGCTGGCACTGGTTTGGGGTGGATGTTGTCACCTCTTGACACCTTGGCACTGGTTTTGGGTGGGGTGTGTTGTCAGCTCATGGCAGCTGGCACTGCTTTTGGGTGGTTGGTATCACCTCGTGGCAGCTGGCACTGCTTTTGGATGGTTGGTATCACCTCGTGGCAGCTGGCACTGGTTTGGGGTGGGTGTTGTCACCCCTTGGCACTGGTGTGGGTGGGTGAGGCAGCAGCTCCCCGTGCCCACCCAGCCGTGAGGGGCAGGAGTGACAGTCCCAGCTGGGAGGGCCCTGCTGCCCTAAGTTCAGCCCCACAAGGCCCGAGTGTAAGGCCTGGCTTTGCTGGCTCTGGCCTGTTTGCCCTCTGTGCCCGTGCCAGGGTTACTCGCCAAGCCCTGACCCCGAGGTGCCACACAGGCCATGGCTGGATGTGCCAGGCTTGGGGCAGGACAAGGCTCTGAGCTCCAGAGTGCTGCAGTTTGAGCCAGCAGGGCTGGTGTGGGAAACGCAGCTTAGTTCGACCAGGCCCAGCTGAGCCCTGGCAGGTCTGTGTCCCAAGCTGTGTCCCTGCTCAGAGGGGCTCCGTAAAAGCCAGGGCTTATCCTTTGTTCCCAATGCTCTGAACCCTCCTGAGCTGGCCCAGGAGAGTGCTCTAAGCCTGGTTTGGGATTACAGGAATCTTGGGATGCATTCCAAGGCTTTTCTCCCTCGCTGTTACCTCAGAAGGCACTGGAAAACTTGCCTTTTTGTGCCCTGCCAAAGGTTTTTCACCTGAATGTTAGATATTAGAAGGTGCTCCTGTGTGTGTGCTGGGAAAGGGAATGTGTCCCCCCCAAAAAAGCTAGGAATGGCTCAGCACTTCCAGCTTTATCCCAGCTCTTCCCAGCTGAGGTGGGGGATGCAGAGCACAGTTTGTTCCCGTGAGCCCCACGTAGGCTGGCCCGGTCAGTGCTGCATCCCTGCTCTGTGACACGGGAAAGGGCTGTTTGCTGTCCTCGAAATCTGGTGAAACAACTCATTTCACAACAGCTCCTGCAGTTTGGCAGGTGGAACATCAACAGCTGGAGCAGCTCCTTGCCCAGGCTGGGCTGGCTTTAGGAGCTCACACTCTGAGCTCAGCTTTGACCCAGAGCCCAACAGCTTCTTGGGCCAGAGCAGAACTGGGAATTCTGAGAGCAGCTGCGTTTTGGGTGGTAGTTACACTCCTGGAGTGCCCACTGGGCTGTGCCATGGCACTGCTGGGTGTTTGCCAGCCTGAGGGTACTTTGTGCCAGGTGAGGGAGCTTTTCCTCTCACTTGCACTGAAAAATAACTTTATGCTGAGGCAGCTCTTGGCCTGCTCTCCTTTGCCATGTGATGCTCGAGGTGCTTTTGAAGTGTCAAGGAGCTGTCTGGAGAAGAGAACAGGGCTTTGAAACTCCACAAACACAATTTTTTTCCCCCCTCCCCAAAAGCACTTTTGCTTTCAGATGTAAATTTTCTCTTCCTTGTAGCTCAGCTTTAGTTCTGCTTTTTTTTTTTTTTTCCTCCCCCTCTCAAGAGTGACTTGTCTCTTCCTGTTGGTGAAAGGTGTAGCCAGGGGAGCTGAGCTGGGGAGAAAAGGAGATGCAAATACTTCCTGCTGAGTGAGGGATTTGGGGGGGCTTCCCCCCAAAATAAAAGGAAAACAGATCTGGGTAAGAGAGGGAGCTGTGAAATCATCCCCAGATATAAATAACATCTCAGTGGAAACACCTACACTGCTAATGAAAGCAGGAGGAAGAGCCAGCAGATTGATCCTGGAGTTGGTAGAGAAAATCTGCATCACCCTGAAGGTGACTTTACTGAGGTGCACAAAATCCAGCAGTGAGGAATAAACGTGATGGCATGGGCTGGAATTCTGTGCCCCCAAACCTTGTGAAATGTGTTTCTCTCCCCTGTGCTGTTTGGACAGATAAAGTGCTGAGAGCAGAGCAGCTTTTGGGGCAGAAGGAGCTGTTTGGGTGAATCAGGAGCAACGGAAACTGGAGAAGGGAATATGTTTAAGCTGATGTGCTCCAGTGAGTCGTGGTTTTGTTGGCCTAACTAAGCTGGACTCAGGGCTTTATGAGAGGCAGGTTTGGGAGGTTAAACTGCCCTGGCCCTTGTGGTGAGGCTGGAAAGCAGAGCTCCTCAAAAATGCCCATTTCTGTAAAGTTATGACGAGAATTCACTCTGTGTTTGCATTCACAGAGCTGACAAATGTATTCCAAATAAATGTGCTGCAGAATGGGGGTGGTTTCCAGCTGGAAGCTGAAATTTGTCCTTTGTGGAATTTGGAAACAATTCTACAACTACACACACCAGTCTAAGAGAGAGTTATTTGTTGTATATCATTATTATCTCTAGGTACCAGATGCTGCTAAAACAGCACCAAGATGGGCCTCTTGGCTCTTTATTGGCAGGACACTGCTTTGATAATGCAGGTTCTCTGGAGAAACGTGGTGTTTCTGCTCCCACATTCCAGATGTTGGAGCAGTTCTCAGTGTTCTGTTGGAGGGAGAAGATTAAAAATCCAGATTTCTGTTCTAACCCTCATCACACCAAAGCTGATTGACTGCAAATGTTCCATTCTGGCACTTAAATCAAGTCACAAAGCAGCCAATAATATATTGATTTATGGGTGTACAAACTGAGCCAGAGTGAGGGAAGCTCTCTGGCTCTTTTGGGCTCAGTGGTTTATGGCTCAAAAAGCACCAAAAAAGCTTCAGTTGTGGTGTTTGCTCCAGCAGGGCATTCCTGCATTTCTGGGGAAGTAAAAACACTCCCAGGACGGGCCTGTGGGGGTTCCAGAGGAGGATTTGGGGAAGCTGCTGCTGCTGCTGGAGGCCACGGAGTGCTCTGGAGCTGCCAGTGTGGGCCCTGGGCAGGGAGCTCAGGGCCTGGCACAGCCACACCTTGGGGGCTGGAAGGTTTGGGGTTTCTGAATCATTGAACCCATATTTGACAAGGGTTTTGCTGCACATGGAGAACTGGGACTTTTTCCAGCTGCACTGTGCAACTTCCTGCCTCAGAACATGGATTGTAGCTAATCCAGGCTGGAATTCTGGCACTGGGAATGTGAGCTCAGGGTCTGACAGTGTCACACCTCTTTGGGGCTGGAAGGTTTGAGGTTTCTGAATCATTGAACCCATATTTGAGGAGGGTTTCGCTGCACACACTTTGCACCTGGAGTTTTTTCCAGCGTCACTGTGCAACTTCCTGCCTCAGAACATGGATTGTAGCTAATCCAGGCTGGAATTCTGGCTCTTTGGCAGGTCTGACACAGTCACACCTTTTTGGCGCTGGAAGGTTTGGGGTTTCTGAGTCACTTAACCCATATTTGAGGAGGGTTTCACTGCACACGCTCTGCACGTGGAGAGCTGGAGTTTCTTCCAGCTGCACGGTGAGCTTGCTGGCTCCGAGCAGGGGCTGCAGCCAATGCAGGCTGGAATTTGGCAGTGCTTTATTTACATTCCACATGTCACAGCCCATCTCGCTTGTCCTTGCAAGGCCCAGCTGCTGGAAGGGCCCTGGCTGAGGGAAAACTGCTGTGTCAGGCTGGGCGATGGGGCAGCTGCAGGAGCTTCTGGTTTAGAGTTTTCAAAAAAGGTTTAAAATTCTCTTTTGCTTTCAGGCACCTCCCTGGGCATACATTGCCTGTGCTTGTGGCCTTTTCATCTACCAATCCCTGGATGCTATAGATGGAAAACAAGCCAGGAGGACAAACAGCAGCACTCCCCTGGGAGAGCTCTTTGATCATGGCTGTGATTCTCTGTCCACAGGTATTGTTGGCATTTTTAATTGAGCTCTGAGGATTAAGTGGCTTTTGTTTCAGGGGTTAAATCTGCAATGCCAAAAAAATAAAGCTTTTTTTTACAGAGCACAGAGCAACTGATAGTGCTAAAAGGATCACTTTTCAACTAAGAAAGTCACCTTTCTTTGCACAGAGAAGGCTCTGGGGCAGCTGAATGAGTCCTCTTGTGCTACACTGAGGCCAAAATTAAGCATGTGACTAATTCAACCTGAGCCTGTGATGCTTTATCAGTGCTGGCTCCAAAATATTTCCTGTAAGACGCTGTCAGAGTGCTCTGTTATTTTAGATGGGTTCTTTAGACAGGTCTGAAGCCCAAGTGGGACACTGCAAGTCTGAGTTTAGCATTAGAACCACCCAGACCAGCTCCAGAGTTCACTGAGCCAGCCTGAAGTTTAGCACCATTGCAAAAAAATCCTGGAATATCCTGGTTTGGAAAGGTTCCTCAGGGATCACAGAGTCCAATTCTGTAGCTCTTCTGGTTTAAGTTTTTGAGAAGTCTTTATCAAAGTTGTGTATGGAAAGGGTGGAGGGGAAAGCACAGATATGTTATGGATCCTGAATGACACACCTTGGATGTTCTTAATGGCATCTCAAACCAGAAAATGGGGGAAAATATCCAGCAAATCCTGGATAGAGGAGGAACCCCCAAAGGTGCTGCAGGTGCACAGATCACCCAAGTCCCTTAATGGGAGTGGACATGAAGTGCAATAAAACTGTAGGAGAGCAAGAAACCCCCAATGCTGAGGACTCTGCCAATGATTCAAACATACCTTTTAGAGTGTGTATGATTTAAAATCACAGTGTTTGTGCAACAAACCCCCCGGGCCCCTCCCCAGCCCCCCCCTGCCCAGTTTTAGCTTTGCTGCTGCTGAGGATCTTTACCCGCCGTCCCACTGGCCCTTTTCACTGTGTGACTGATTTTCTCCTGCAGTCTTTGTGGTTTTGGGAACTTGTATTGCTGTGCAGCTGGGCACCAACCCTGACTGGATGTTCTTTTGTTGTTTTGCTGGGACATTCATGTTTTACTGCGCTCACTGGCAGACCTACGTCTCGGGAACGCTGCGCTTCGGCATGTAAGTCCTTCCCTCGGAATCCAAACCCAACATTCACCCCCTCCCCTGCCTCGTGTGCCCTGCCACACCAGAGGTCACAGCCTGCCAGCTCTAGAAAGTTGTGTTTGTGCAGAGCTCGTGGCAGCTGAGCCTGGCATTAATGCTGGGTGTTGCCTGTGAAATCTCCTTGAGTGCTGGTAGTGAAGGAGGAGCTTTGGGTGTGATTTGAGGCTGGATGGATAATGGGAAGGGCCTGCTGTTTCATGCCAGGGCTGGGATGGGCAGCTCAGGTGGTGGCACTCTGGGTTTAGCACTCAGTTGTGCTTGGCTTGGGTCAGGTTAATCTTGACTGTTAACTATTTACCATTTGCTGTTAACTCTGCCCACTGAAATGCACTGTAATCATTGATATTGTGCCTGAATCCCTTTTTTTGTTAGTGTAGAACTGTTAATAATGGGATGAAAAGGAGGTGAAGAGCTGAAATCCCATTCCCTGCTGGGGGAGGGGGGTGGGAGGTGGATCACAAGGATTGTCTCACCTTAATGGGGATATAAATGTGTTTTATGATGACAATTCACTCTGTGTTTGCATTCTTAGAGCTGACAAATGTATTCCAAATAAATGTGCTGCAGAATGGGGGTGGTTTCCAGCTGGAAGCTGAAATTTGCCCTTAGTTTGTGGAATTGGGGAACAATTCTACAACAACTACACACAGCAGTCTAAGAGAGAGTTATTTGTTGTATATCATTATTATCTCTAGGTACCAGATGCTGCTAAAACAGCACCAAGATGGGCCTCTTGGCTCTTTATTGGCAGGACACTGCTTTGATAATGCAGGTTCTCTGGAGAAATGTGGTGTTTCTGCTCCCACATTCCAGATGTTGGAGCAGTTCTCAGTGTTCTGTTGGAGGGAGGAGATTAAAATTCCAGATTTCTGTTCTAACCCTCATCACACCGAAGCAGATTGACTGCAAATATCCATTCTGGCACTTAAATCTCTAAAGGAAGACACCTGGCTCAAAGTTTCTGCTGGTTTAGGGTCTGCCTTTCATGCTGTCCCAAAGGTCTGAGAGCTTTTAGCTCCCTTTGCAATTCTCAGGGCCCTGATAATCAAAGGTATTGATCCAAGAACACAAATCCCCCGACCTTGGCATGTGCTTGACTTCCCTGGGCCTTGGCTCTTGGGAGGGTGTGGGTTTGGGAGGCAGCATTTTGTGACAGATCAGGTTGTTCTGGTGGCTTTATAACCTAAAAATGTGATGCTCCATCAATGTGTAGGTCATTTAGAGAAGGAAATTAGCACTCATTATTTTAAATACCCCAGCACTGGGTAATAAACACATTTATTTCTTCCTCTGCCCTGTGACATGAGGTTAATGATCTGCCATGAGCTGATATTCATTTAAATGACAAAAAATCTCAGCATATTTATCCAGTTAAATGGATAAATATTCATTCTCGCTGTTTCATGCTGGTTTTTTATGAAGCTTTCATTTCACTAATCTAATACTGAAACAGAAAGTATTTTATCAAGCCTTTATTTATGTTTCTCAACTCCTGAGTAAGTGGAATTGGAGAGGGATGGTGGAAGGAGCCCAAAAGATCTTTGTGCAGTAACCAAAGTGCTCAGAGGGGGTGTGGGAATGATTTTTTAGGGAATGTGACAGTGTTTCACCCCAAAGCATCAGGAATGGTCCCAAATTTATCACTTATTGTATTTTTGATGGGATTGTGACCAAAAAATTGTATTTCAGTGCAGAGGGAGTTGGAGAAGAGCAGAGGGTGCTGAAGGGAGGGGTCAGTGTTTCACCCCTTCCACAGCTCAGGCCTGAAATGGGAAATGTAGGAGCAGCCTGGCCTGGTGGGAAAGCCCTGGAAAAAAAAGGGAAAGACCAATTATTGTGTGAGCTGAAGTGTGGGCTGGTGGAACAGGGGCTGGGAAAGGGGCTGGAGCAGCAGGAGAGGCTGAGGGAGCTGGAGGGGCTCAGCCTGGAGAAAAGGAGTCTCAGGGGGGACCTTCTCCCTCTCCAGGATTCCCCACAGGAGAGTGGGATGGGTGGGGGTCGGGCTCTGCTCCCAGGGAACAGGGACAGGAGCAGAGGGAACGGCCTCAGGTTGTGCCAGGAGAGGTTCAGGTTGGATATTGGGAAAATTCCTGCCTGGAAGGGGCACCCAGGGCAGTGGTGGAGTCCCCATCCCTGGAGGTGCCCAAAAACGAGTGGATGTGGCACTGGGGACATGGTCAGGGGTGGTGGGTTGATGGTCTCCGAGGGCTTTTCCAACCCCAGCAATTCCATGATTCTCCCTGCTGTCACTGCCCTGCAGCTCCAATAAAATCCCCACAGAATCCTGCAGGTGGAGGAGGAAAACTCTTTAATTGAGCCCAATTACTGAATCCATCCACTGTGCTGGTTCTTTTCCCCCACCAGCTGTGGGGAGATCCCTGGGCTACTCCAGGATTCGGGATAATCCCTTGGGCTGATCTGTCTAATAAAACGATCACTTAATTTAATTAGATCCTGGCAGGCAACGAGCCCTTCCCAAAGCAGCTGGAGTTGGGTGAGCAGCTCCAATACAAAGCTAGAGGTCACTGTTGGCTCACAGTCCCCCAGGAGGAAGCAGGAAGTGTCTCCAAAGCAAGTTGGGCAGGAAAAGTCACTCTAATAATCCCAGCAGGGAGCCCAAGGATGGATTCTCTGCAGAGGTTTTGTTTCAAAACAACCCCCTGCAGTGGGAATGGGCTCCTGGAAGGGCAGGAATTCACAGCACGGCTGAGGAGAGGAAAAGCTGAGGCTGAATTGCAGGAAGACCTTCAATATTGAAGCCCAAATAATGGTTTAGTTGTGGTTTCCAGCCCAGGAACTGATTTGTGTGGGTTGTTTGAGGCTTAGTCCTGTCTTGGGACAGCGGGGCTTTGGAAACAGGGAATTTTCTCCTGCAGTATCCCAGAAATCAAACTGGCAAGCCCTGGTGGGTTTCCATATGTCCCTGTGGGAGCAGGTCTGGTGCTTTAGGAACACTCTGCACAACCCACAGCCTTGGGAATATGGTGCACAGATCCTGCAAGGAATTTCCCTGGAGCCCAGGGGTGATGCCTCACTCTGGTTCTTCCCAATCCAAGCTTTTTCCCCTTGGATCCAGGAGTGCAGGAGTTTGCAGCCCCCCAGGGTCAGGGGGCCTGTCCCACATCCAGGGCAGTTTGGGGCTGGAGCCACCCATCCCTGGCAGAGCTGAGCTGGAGTCTTGGGATCGTGGAATCCTGGAATGGTGGGGGTTGGAAGGGACCTTAAAGGTCATCCCACACCCTGCCATGGGCAGGGACACCTTCCATAGACCAGGTGGCTCCAAATTTCTCCAGCCTGGCCTTGGACACTCCCAGGGATGGGGAATCCTGTGGGAAATCCATCCCAGCCCCTTCCCACCCTCACAGCCAGGAATTCCTTCCCAATATCCCATCTCTCCCTGCCCTCTGGCAGTGGGATGCCATTCCCCTTCTCCAATTTGGAAGTGCTAAATCCCATTTTAGATGCTCTGGGGACCCTGGGCACTTCCAAGGGTCCACCAGAGACCTGAGGGTGCTCCTGCCCTTTGTTTTCCAGAATTTCTCCTGCATTATCTGGTGTATCCCAACCTTTCCTGATGGAAATACACCAAGCTGGTGAATTAGAGATGTGTCTTTATGTGTAAATACACAAAATGAGATGGAAATGAGTTTCCAGGGATGCTCCACAAAGGCATATCCTGGATCTGAGTGGAAGAACCCATTCTTACCAGCTTTTATACAACTGAAAAGCCCAAAATGTTACTTTGCTGTTTGAATAATAATCCTCAGGGAAAGGCCAAGAGCTGAGGCTGCTGCACCAACCAGCACAGAACAGGAGGAGGGCCTGGAATTTGGGGGAACATTCCTGTTCCATGACTCTGGAGCAGCTGTTGAGGCACCGTGGGCTGGTCAGGAAGGGGCCAAGCTTGCTTTGGTTCTCCCGAGCCCTCTTCCTGCTCTGCCACTGAGGGGGAAAGGAGGGATCAGAGACTGAAGCTGCATTTCAGGAAGCTGCTAAAACAACCTCCCTCTGCAGAGAAGGAGTTGGTGTTTTGTCTTGGAGGGGCAATTCCCATGGAATGCTGGAATACAGGGGTGGAAACACGTGGAGTTCTTGCTCCTGGGAGCAGCCCCAGGATCTGAGCACTGAGAGAAATCGGGAATCCCCATCCTCGAGGGCTCCAAACTTCCCACCTCAGGGGTTTTTGCAGCCCTTCTGGAAGGCCTTTGACAGCCAGGCTGTTTGCAGAGTGGTGCCAGGGGCAGTTGGGCTCCCCGAGGTGGCAGAGGGACTGGGGAGGTGTTTGTGGGGTGGCTGTGAACTCTGGGGCCCCTCACCTGCACCTTCCCCACGCCCTGCAGGGCCTGGGGTGCCCCAGAATCACGGGGCACTGCTGAGGGATGATGTCCTTGTCCCCCCCTCCTCCTCCTCTTCCTCCCTACGAGCCCCTCAACAACATTTTAGCCCAATGGTCCTGCTGATTTTCCAGTAAATTCCTCAAGCTCTCCCTGCTCTGGGAAATAAGTTCATTCAGGCTCTTTCCTGGCCTGGACGACTTCTGATCCACCCTAATGAGCAGCAGAGGGGAGAATGTGCCTCTTGTAAGTGTGTCCCCCCAAGGGGAGCAGCCTGGGGCTCATTTGTAGCATTATTTCCCCTTCACCATGAATTTCCCATTGCTGGAAGTGGCTCTAATTCCCATTCTCATTTTCTTCACCCTCTTTGGTTGTCCCGTCCCATCCAAGTGGAAGTGCTGGCCTTGGAGGAGTTAAAACTCTAAAATAACCTTTCCAAGTCAGCATTTGTAGGCTGTGACTCTGAGCTTTCCTCTCTCTGCTGTTGTGATGATGAACATTCTTTTCCTGCTGCCTTAAGAAAACAACCCTTTGTGTCCTCTCACATTCCCAGCCTGGCTGATCCCATCACAGGCTCAGTGGAGCTGGAGAAGACACGTGGAAGAATCATCATTTTTCTGCTTCATGGGAGTTTTCCAGCCCCAAAAACTTCTCTTTTCCTTCTCTGCTGGGGTTTGAAAGGAGTTTTATGTGCTGAGGAGGAAGAGGAGGGTGGTGGATAAACCTCCCCTGTGGGTTCACAGTGTTACAAATCCCTATTAAATCTGGCTTGGTGGTGATTGACTTGATTCCAGAGCCATCTCCAGCCTGAGGGGCTGTTTCCTGTTGTTGTTGGATGATTTTCCAGGAATTCCTCACTCAGTTTGGGTTCCCCAACCACCACTGGCTCCAGCTGTGCCCGAGCCTTGATCCATCCATGCCTGTGGTTTAACCAAACAGGACCTCTTAAGGGATACAGGGGATAAATCAGCACTGAGCAGGGATTGTGTGGATGCAGCACTAATGAACTCGTGTTAATTGGCTCCAGGCTCAACCCCCAGCAGGGCAGGCACACAAATCAGTGTCAGTGCCAACAGCCCAGTGGGAACAAGCACATGCCAAGGTCAGTGCCCCTTTCAGACCCCCCAGAGGATGCTCAGACCCCAAATCTATGTCTGAACTCAAACATCACCTCCAAAACCAGGAACAGAAACCACAGCTGGCCAAGCCCTAACATTATGTGGGACTTTCTCTTCCTGTATTCCTTGGGACTTTCTCTTCCTGTATTCCTTGACACCCCAATTATTGCATTTTAGGGCTGTGTATTTGTTGATAATGAATTCAAATGCTGAGGTTCAGAGCAGGCCTGGGGGCTGCCCTGAGCCCTGGCACTTGGTACCCTTTGCAATCAGGGGGCACCTTTGGGTGACAACCTGTGTCTGTCCCAGCACGGAGCAGGAGCTCCAGGAATGTGGTCCCACCTGGAAATCTTCTCCTGGAGGTGAAAATGCAGATTTCTGGCACTTTATAAGGAGCAGGCGTGGTGCCTCTGGCTCTGTTTGCTCCAACGTATTTGCCATATTTTCTCATCCCTTTCTGTTGGGGTGAAAAATCAATTTATAGAGAAAGGTATGCCCTGAGCAGGGTCCTGGGGGCCTTGTTTTCCAAGGAGTCTCAGGAACAGGGATGTGGGAGCTCCCACTTGGAATAAAACCTGCATTTCTGCTCCACTAAAACCTCAGCAACACCCCCAGAGGAATAATTCATATATTTAATGTCACTTGGAGTCGTGGGGACAGCGATGGGAGGCCTGGCCTGTGCCTGAGTCTGGGTTTGATTTGCTGTTTTATTCCTTATTATAATTATTTTATTCCCAGCAAGGAACTTCGTTGTGTTCCCTCAATATGTGTTGAAATTGCAGAAGCTGCTGCTGAAGATTTAAACGTGTAAAACACTCCGTGGGTCACGATCTTTTGATGAATTCCTTAACACTTGCGGCGTTTTTGTGCTTATTAACCCCTTCCCTGCCCTTTAAACCATCCCAGCACCAGGAATAGTGATGGAATTTGGGGCTGAAGATCCACTGGAGAGGCTCCACTTCCAGAAAATGTTTTCTCAAGTGTTTCTCTCCCTCGTGCTTAGATTTGATGTGACAGAGTCCATGCTCTGCACTGTAGCAATCCAGCTCCTCACGGCCGTCCTGGGGCCCTGGTTCTGGAATTACACGGTAAAACATGCCCGGGGTGTGCCAGAGGCTCAGCCTGAGCAGGGACGGCACCTTGGGCAGGCACTGCTGCACCAAAATCCAGCTTTTCCCTGCAATTCCACACCCTCAGGGGGGTTTAACACACCGAGAAAAAGAGAGGTTGAACGAGCAGGAAAAAAATTCAAATCAACTGGGAATAATTTAAAAGAAAATTTAAATATTTGAGGGGTTTTCTGGAAAATAGTTGAGTTTTTTTGCTCAAAGTCAAGCCCTGCCTGCTCAAAAAATCTGATTGAAAGTTTCTTTATTATCCCCAAAGCCACGTGGGGCTGTGGGAGCAGCTCGGAGGTGGGAATGGGATCATGGTGGAGCTGCTTTGGGAAGTTGGGATTTTTGCTGCCCTTTCAGCCCCTTCCCCCAGGAATGGGAATGGTTGGGAATTCTGTGCTCTGGGTGACTGGGAAAGGCACAGCAGGGGAGAAAATGCCCCTTTTTTCATTCCATTTTCTTCTTTATTTTTTTTTCTCTATTCTTTCTTTTATTCTCGTCTTGATTCTCTTTTTTACTCTTTTCTTTATTCTCTTCCTTATGCTCTATTTTTAGGGTATTTTACTTTCTTTAGGTCATTTTTAGCTTTTGTGGTTTTTTTAAATACAGTTTATGTGGGTGAATTTCCGCCCCTAAAATATTATCATTAAAAAGTCAGTTAAGTTGGATGCTTTTAAATATCTTGGGACTGTTATTAGTATTAGTATTTTAAATTACTATTGTGATTGTTATGAATTTTTATTAATCTGCTATGATTATTTTCCTTATTAGTAGTTTAGATTATGATTATTGTTATTATTTTTATTAATTTTATTAATTTACCATTATTACTTACACTATTAGTAGTATTTTAGATTATTATTGTTATTATTTTTATTAATTTTATTAAGTTACCATTATTACTTTCACTATTAGTAGTAGCATTTTAGATTATTATTGCTATTTTTGCTATTAATATTTTTATTAGTAGTAGTGTTTTAGATTATTATTATTTGTATTTTTATTATTACTATTATAATTTTTACTATTATTACTGCTATTGGGTGATGATGATGATGATTATTATTATTATTTAGATCATTTAGATTATTATTTAGAGGGGGTAGAGAGCCATAAAATCCCAGAGCAGGGAATTATTCCGTGTCCTGGAGTCACTCGGTGGGTTGGGGAGGAACCAGCTGGAGTTCTGGAGTGAGAGGGAATTGTTTGCCCTGGATGGGGATGGTTGGGATGGGGGAGCAGCTCTGAAGGGCCTGGAGCTCCTGGAGATCTCCATGTGCAGGTGATGCCCCCTTGGAAAAGGGGCCTTGGCCCTTCCAGGAGGGAAATAAATCCCTGTTTGTTTTCCAGCTGCAGGGCCTGGTGGGAGCGGGGTGAGCTGGGCCAGGCACAGCACTGCCAGAAAATCATGGAATGCTTTGGCTTGGAGGGACCTCAAATCCCGTCCCATCCCATCCCATCCCATCCCATCCCATCCCATCCCATCCCATCCCATCCCATCCCATCCCATCCCATC
>JAWWEW010000073.1:132093-147837 GCA_035583185.1 Anabacerthia variegaticeps
AATATCCCATCTCTCCCTGCCCTCTGGCAGTGGGAAGCCATTCCCTGTGTCCTGTCCCTCCATCCCTTGTCCCAAGTTCCTCTCCAGCTCTCCTGGAGCCCCTTTAGGCTCTGGAAGGGGCTCACAGGTGTCCCTGGAGCCTTCCCTTCTCCAGGGGAACATTCCCAGCTCTCCCAACCTGGAATGCCAGGATTGTTTGTGTGGGAAGGGTTGTTAAATCCCATCCCATCCCGTCCAGTCCCCTCCCAGGCTGTGTTGGCAGGAGGGATTTTGGGCTGGAGTTGGGGCTGGGCCGGGCATGGTTTGGGCTGAGCTGGAGGGTCAGTTGGGGAGGCTCTTTTGGGCTCAGAGCTCCCTGGGCAGGAAAAGGTGATGGGTAAGGAATGGCACAGCTATGGGAATGGGCACAGAGGGGTACTTTTGGGGGTTAGGGATAGTTACATACTGTATTCTCATATTTATGGGTTATATTTGATATTATTTAAATAGTGTATTTTATATAGTAGAGATATTAGTTATAAATCACATAGTTATCTCTTATCTATTATCTATTATAGCCATATATTATATATCACATATTTTATTTATGTATGTAGAAAAATCAAAATTATATATAATAAAGATGAAACATATAAAATACATAACATTGTGTATATATAGTAGACATAAAGTATATGAAATATATAACATATACAATATATTTTATGTATGTAGAAAATTACAAATTTTATATAGAGAGAATATACATAATATATATTATCATTTAGTTATTTCATCATTCTTATTTTATGAATTATTTTCTATAGTGTATTTTATATATTATATATTATGCATTTATATATTATATATTGTCTGTTATAGCCATATATTATACATAACATATTTTATTTCTCTATGTAGAGAATTACAAATGATATATATAGTAGATATGAAGTATATAGAATCTATAACATTGTGTATATATAATATATACTATATAAAATATATAACATATTATACATATATATCACACCATCAAGTCCATCCTCTTTCTTTCATAATAATTTCCCTTCTATTATTTTTTCTATTTCTTTATTTTTTCTATTTCTTTATATTTTTCTCCTTATTCTTATTCCACGTCACAATTTATTCATGATCATTTTGCCTTTTACTCTTTATTCATTTTCCACTTATTTTATCGCTTTATTATTTCCTATTATTCTTTCAGTTGTCTACTCCAATGTCCCACCATTTCCCTCCTTTTCCCAGTCCAATCTGACTCCTCATCCCCCCCCCGGGGCAGCAAAACCCCCTTTGCCCAGGTTTGAGTTCCCTGAGCCGGCAGGGCCCTTCCCTGCGGGGATCCCGGGCTGTGCCTGCCCGCGCTGCTGTCCCAGCTCCAAAGAACCGCCTGGAATTGCTGCCTTTGCTCCCAATAATTGGCTTTCTCTGGCTTTTTGTGCCTAATCAGAATTGATGTGACTGAGGTGCAAATCTTCATAATAATCATGCACTTGCTGGCCGTGCTTGGAGGAGCCCCTTTTTGGCAAGCTCTGGTAATGAACTCATCCTTGTTTTCTGCTTCCTTAGCCCGGGGCAACCCCGGCATGGCGGGATTGGGGAGCAGAGTCCCCCCTGGGCCCGGGAATGGGAATTGGGGGCCCGGATCCCCTGGAATTAATGGGGACAAAGGTAGTAAAATGGGCCCAAATTCCAGGGAGCCTCCAGGGGAATCCTGGGAAAACCCCTAAGGAAATCCTGGGAAAAACTCCCTGGGAATCCTGGGAAAAGCCCTAAGGAAATCCTGGGAAAAACTCCCTGGGAATCCTGGGAAAACCCCTAAGGAAATCCTGGGAAAAACTCCCTGGAAATCCTGGGAAAAGCTCCCTGGGAATCCTGGGAAACCCCCTGAGGAAATCCTGGGATTTGGGGACAACTCTTGGAATCCCCAGTGGAGAATTTGGCTCCAGTTTGTTTGGGGAGGGTCCAAATTGTCCCTTTTCCCTGTTAAACTGAGATTGAACAATATCGATATTGATATTGGTATCTATTGATACTGCTATTGATATCAATATTTATATGTGTTGATACCTCTGTTTATCTCATTTATACAAATATATATTTCCATGGGCTCTCCAGGCCGTGCCAGCTTCTGGGCTGCCATAGTTGGCTTTATTATTGTAATTATCAGTAATCCCAATTATTAATTAGAATTAATATCTATTAATAATAATTTAATCTATTTAATAAATATATTTATATTAATTTTATTATGTAAATTATTCATCTAAACAGTTGACAGTATTTATAATTATTAATTGCTATTTCTACAATTAATAATAGTAATATGAATAATATAAATACATCTTTAATAACGATGATGATGATAATAATAATAATAACAACAACTTGTATTCCTGAAGGCACTTTGAGCTTTGTGACGATAATAGTAGTAATAATAATGGCATTGTCAAAATTATGATTATGGCAATAGTAATACTATTACTAATAATATTACTTTTTCAATAATAAGAATACATTATTAATAATAATAACAATAATAAAAATGGCATTGTCAATAATCACTATAATAATAAAATAAAATATAATAATAATAATAATAATAATAATAATAATAATAATAATAATAATACCCTGTGGTCTCACACTGCATCCCACCTGTGTGTTAGTCAGTTAAATCTGGATATTGTTGCTAGAAAACTTTAATTTTATATTGATTTTAGATATCTAAATTTTATATTAATATTTATGGATAAAATTTGTAAATAAGGTGTAAATTTAATGAGGTGTAAATTACAAATTAAATATAAATTACAAATTAAAATAATATGTAAATTATAAATATCTATTTGTAGCGTGTATATAAATTTGACATTTATGGTTTTATATAATTTATAAATAATGTGTAACTTACAAATTACATATAAATTACAAATTATCTATAAATTAAAATAATAGATAAATTAATATAAATATGTTGCATGCATATAAATTTTATATTAATTTATATACGCTCTAAACAATGTGTAAATTAAAAATTATCTATAAATTACACATTACACAAATTAAAAATATGTAAATTATAAATATTTGTAGCATGTATATAAATTTTCTGTTAATGAATTTATATAAATTATAAACAATGTGTAAATACAAATCAGCTATAAATTACAAATTACATTTAAAGTAATACGTAAATTATAAATCCTATATATTTGTCACATCTTTATAAAATTGATATTTATAAATGTATATTTTACATTTATATGTATTTATATGAATTGTTATATGAATGTTTTTATATTAAGTGACAATATAATATAATTATGTCTCTATTATTAACCCTCAACATTCCTATTATTTCTTATATATATATTATTTATATATTTTGTATATATTAATATATATTAATTATATATAATTAATTATATATATAAAGGGAATGAGGGTGATTAAAGAGCTTAAATAACCCTAAACCCGCTTTTCAATGATTTTTCCAAGGAAAATCCTGCAATCCAGTGGAAATTCCGGGTTGCACCTCTCTAAAAACCAGATTATTTGGCCTTTTGCTCTTGGATCATTGGGGGGTTTTCCCGGATTTCCACGATAATTAAACATTTCCCTCTTTAATTAAAAAATATCTCCCCTCCCTAAGCCTGGAATGTGGGATAGGATCTGGGGTTTGGGGTTTGGGATTTGGGGTGGGGAATAAACGCAGGGTTTGCACTCAAACATTCCACTTTCTGCTGGGAAAAGCAGCACCCTGGGAAGGGCTGAAATCTGGAATTGTGTCTTGGGGGAATTGTTCCTTTCCTGCCTTTGCTTTTATCCCGTGGACAGGGCTGTCCCTGTGTCCCTCTGCACCCCCCTGGGAGCCATTCCCAAGGCTCCTGGCACCAGAGAATTCCTGGGAATGCTGACTTTGGCTCCAGGGGGGATCCCTGGGAGTGCTTATATAGTTTATATCAGAGATATTGATGCTTTTCCTTGCAATCCCTGGGATTTTCTGCCACAAATATGAGGAGAGCTGGGAGCTCTGCAAGTTGTTCCTTGGCACTTGTTTCCACATTCCCACTGGGATCAGCCCTGGGAAGCTCCCAGGATCCAGGTGTCCCAGCTCTGGAAAGACCAAGAGGTGAAGTTGAGTGGAAATGGAAAATTAATGATCTTCAAAGATCATCTCTAAGTTCAAGAATTGCTGGGACAGCCCAGGGTGGGATTTTGAGTGTCCTGATCCTTGTGGATCCAGCTCAGCATATTCCATGAATTTACCTGCTGGAGTCTGCTCTGGAAAGACCAAGAGATGAAGTTGTTGGGTGTAAATGGGAAATTAATGATCTTCAAGAATGATCTCCAAGTTCAAGAAGTGTTTGGACAACGCAGGGTGGGATTTTGGGATGTCTGGATGATCCTTGTGGATCCAGCTCAGCACATTCCATGAATTTACCTGCTGGAAGCTGCTCTGGAAAGACCAAGAGATGAAGTTATTGAAGGTAAATGGAAAATCAGTGATCTTCAAAAATGATCTCCAAGTTCAATGGAAATAGAAGACTAATGATCTTCAACAATGATCTCCAGGAAGTGTTTGGACAGCCCAGGGTGGGATTTTGGGGTATCTGGATGATCCTTGTGCATCCAGCTCAGCACATTCCATGGTTTTCCTGCTCTGAGAGTGAAATAGAAGCAGTTTGGGCTTTCCAAGGTTGGACTTGCTGCTCTTGAGGGAACCAAATTGGTCCATCCCACACTTCCTGAGTCGGGAGCCCGGGAGGGCTTTGTGCAGATAAAGTGGGAGTTTGGGGGTTATCTCCAAGCACCCCCTTCCAGGAATTTCCTGTGGTTGCTTTCAGACTCTTCATTCTTCACTTCTGGCTCCTCTTGCTCTTCTGGAAACTGCTGTTAAAAACGCAGGGAACTTTGCAAACTCCCCTCCTCTGGTTGGCAACCTCAGCCCTGCTGACACTGAGGTGCCTTCCCTCAGCCCTTTGCTCCCCTTTCCTTGGCCAGGAAATCAGATCCAGGTTCTGGAGAACTTTATCCATCCCTTCCCAGTGGTTCTTGCTCTGCCCATGCTGGTCTTGGTGAAGGTGAGAGTTTAAAACTAGCTCCAGATTTTTCTTCCCGGGCGGATTTGCAGCAGGTTGTTGATTCCTGTCCCCTTTCAGTGGCTCTTCTCAGGTAACTGAAGAAAAGCCTGACTTTTTGGGAATCTTGAGAGAAGGATAATTGGAACAGACATCCTTCTCTGTGGGAATTTGAGTCTCTGTGTGACAGAGAAAAGCAAACACAGTGTTGGAAAGTGGAGTGTTTGAGTGCCCTGGGAACACAAACCCAACCCTGGGTCCCTCTGGGCAGTATTTTAACTCCTTGCCTCTCTCCCACGAAGATCCCAATCCTGAACATCCAGATGAAAATATTCCCAGCCCTGTGTACTGTGGCAGGGACCATCTTCTCCTGCACCAACTACTTTGGGGTCATCTTCACGGGGGGCGTCGGCAAGAACGGCTCCACCATCGCCGTGAGTACTGCCCTTCCTCCTCCTCCTCCTCCTCCTCCTCCTCCTCCTTCTTCTCCTCCTTCCCACCACACCCAGGGCTTTCATGGAAAATAATCCCTCCTCCAGGGGAAAGAAATCCCTTGCTTTCAGTTCCTTGGGAAAATCAAGCTCATGGTGGGTGTGTAAAAAGAGTGGGTTTAGGAGCCAGAGCTTAAAATTTGGGATTAAAAGCACTGTCAGTCCTTGGGTTTGAATGGATTTACAAATGCAACCCCCCCGGAGGAGCTCAGAGGAAAATCCAGTGCAGAAATCCACCCAGAAGGAGGTTTGTCCCCAAGTTTTGATCCCCCAAAAAGGGGGGAAAGGAGGAGTGGAGGGGTCTGCACAAGCCCCTCCTCCTTCAGTGCTTTTGCTGCCGCAAATGGGATTTTCTCCCCAGCCCCCCAAAGTTGCCCCCCAAAGTTTCCACCCCTCTCTCAGCTGCTCTTTCACACTTTGGTGCTACCACTGTTGGCAAAGGCACGTTTTTCCTGTGATGGTTTATTTTTAACTCCCCGTTTCTCAGCACATGAGGGGGTTTTTTTGAGGTTTCTTTGCTTTGTGCGTGTTTTATTAACCCCATTTCCCACCTCCCTGCAGGGAACGAGTGTCCTCTCCCCGTTCCTCCACATTGGCTCGGTGATAGCTCTGGCTGCAATGATCTACAAGAAATCAGCTGTGCAGCTCTTTGAGAGGCATCCCTGCCTTTACATCCTCACTTTTGGCTTTGTGTCTGCCAAAATAACAAATAAACTGGTGGTAAGTGCTCCAGAGCCCCCAGGTTTTCAAACTTCTCGTTTGCTGGCTGCTCCATTGAGGAACTTGCACCTTTTTGTGCCCTGAGGTGATGCTTTGAGCAGATTGGAGGTGCAGCAGAGCGTTTTTCTGGTTCAGAGAGGTCTCAGCTCTGCTTCTCTCAGCTCTTTTTTCACACTTTTGCAGCGTGTGCAGAGCTGGGACAGAACAGAGGGGGCTGAAAATCCCCTCAGAGCCTGAAAGAGGAAGGGCTGGGGAGAAGGAGAGGAGGTGACAGAGCTGCTGAGCTTGGAGGCTCTTGTTGAGGGTCTGGCTTGAAGAATTAGGGGGAAAACAGGGGCTAAAATTATTAACCAGGGAGAAGATGAGGCTGAAGCAGCTCCTGCCCCACTGAGTGTTCTATTCCCACAGGAGCTGCATCCATGTTGGACATAACTCCTGGTGGAAGGAGTTTATTCCTTCCCAGGATTGGTTTCCAACACATTCCCATCCTGGGATGGAGGGTGGGATTGGTTCTGTGCATGTAGGAAGGTGGAAAGGCCACACTTGGACACCAAAATATCATCAAATTCCAACCAGAGGGAGTTGATGACCTTATGGAATGGGAAAAAAAGAGGGAGGAACACCAAGTGTTTCTGACCTTGGAGCTTTAGCAGCTGTAGATTTTATTTCCAGGCTTAGCTAAACTTTCAGCTGTGCCAGCCTGCCCCCCTTTCACTGTTTTGCTCCTGGCAGGAGGAGGAGATTGTGGGCTGGAAAACATGTTGGTTTTTCCCCTGTACTGCATTCCTTGTTCTCCTTGAAAGATGCTTCTCTGCAAACCTGGTGCTGCAGCAGCTGCAGAGCCTCCTGCCCCAGCAGCAGTGCTGCTGCCACTGGCATGGCTGATGTTTTGCAGCAAACTCTAATATTTCTGGCTCTGAGTGCTCTCACATCAGCCTGCCTGGACTTGTTCCTTCAAGCCCTCTCTTTTTCCCCGTGCAGGTTGCACACATGACCAAGAGTGAGATGTACCTGTATGACACAGCCTTCATAGGCCCAGCTCTGCTCTTCCTTGACCAGTATTTCAACAGCTTCATTGATGAGTACATTGTGCTCTGGATTGCCCTGGTGAGTGTGGGCTCGCTGTGTTAATGAGTTCTGCCACTAATTGCTTGTGCTGGCTGTGCCCACCTCACCTGGAGGGGCTGGCACTGGGAGGGGAGCCCTGAGTGGGTTTTAGGCAGAGCTTTGCTGGATCCCAGTTCCCCAGGCTCTGGGTGGATGTGGATCAGACACCAGGCTGGGTGGGGTGTGGGTCTGCTGGGGGGCACAGGCTGGATCCAGGGCCAAGGCCAACCTGGGGTCACCCATGGAACACTCCAGGCTGGGGGAGAGGGGCTGGGGGTGCTGGAGGCAGTGGCTGGACATGAGCCCAGGTGGGCAAGAGGCCAGTGGCTCCTGGCTTGGGTAAGGAATAGCATGTCCCTCTGTGCTGGCACTGCTGGGGTCACATCTCCTGTCCTGGGAACACAGCTGGGACCCTCAGAGCAAGACATGGAGGGGCTGGAGCGTGTCCAGGGAAGGGGCTGGAGCAGCAGGAGAGGCTGAGGGAGCTGGGGGGGCTCAGCCTGGAGAAAAGGAGGCTCAGGGGGGACCTTCTCCCTCTCCAGGATTCCCTGACAGGAGGGTGGGATGGGGAGGGTCGGGCTCTGCTCCCAGGGACAGGAGGAGAGGGAATGGCCTCAGGCTGTGCTAGGAGAGGGGCAGTTTGGAGAGCAGGAGGAATTTCCTCCTGGGATAGTGGGAAGTGCCCCTGTCCATGGCAGGGGTGGGATGGGATGGGTGGGATTTGGGCTCCCTCCAACCCGAACCATTCCATGCTCGCCCGTCCAGCACCGGAGCCTGAGCTCCCGAGCAGCCAGGGCGGTGCTTTGCGGGCCAGGGCGGGGCCGAACGCGGTGTTTGCCCTCGGCAGGTGCTGTCGCTGCTGGATCTGCTCCGCTACTGCGTCAGCGTGTGCAACCAGATCGCTGCCCACCTGCACATCCACGTGTTCCGCATCCCCGCCCGGCCCGCCCACGCCAACCACCACTAGCACAGCGGGGAGCGCCGCGGGCAGAGCGGGAGGAGCTGCTTTTCTCCAGGAAACGGGCGGGGGAGACTAAAGGCACAGAGCAGAATAAGTAATTTATAATAATCAATGTTGTCTAACTTTTCTTTGGTATCAGTAACACTCCTTAACTAGTCTCCTGCCTGAGAGAGTGAATCCCACTTAGCTCTCCGTGTAGTCAGCTGTTGGTTCCAAGCCTGGGAAAGCATGCAGGGATAACGCTGTGTCTTTGTAATTACCTTGATTACAAATTAATCTCTCTCTGGTCAATGGCTCCCCACCGACTGAAGTTTCTAATGTAGTGTAATTACAGCTGCAATACGACTCGCTTTTAATTTCAATATCTCATCATCTCTCTTAGTGAAATCCTTGTTTAGTGTCCACTTGAAATTCATTTCCTGAAGAGCTGAGCTGGTGGAAACCCGGAGGTGTCTCACTGGCTGGTGTGGCTGGAGCAGCTGCTTTTTCGGGCTGCTTTTTGCTCGTGCATTTGCTGCAAAAAAAAGGGTTTTTTTGCTCAAAAAACACGTGTTGAACAGGGTTGTGCAGGCCAAGGGGTGCCCGGCATGCGAAACAGTGTGGTCTCTTTGTCAATTAATTTTATTTTTTTAAATAAACATTATCTAAAAAGAGAACTCCTTTCGCGATTTTCTTCGGTGGAAAAGGCTATAAAAGAGAAACAAATTTTCCTGTTGACTTTTTTTATGTATAAAAAACTTCAGCGAAATTTCCTTTCTGCTCTTAATAAATCAGAATTCTGAGAGCAACAGTTGTCCTGAGATGTGTGTCCTGCTCAGAGCTGGCAGGGACAGGCGTGCCTGGGATCCACAGAGAGTTTTCCAGGGTTTTTTTGTGGATCATGTTGTCCTTCCAGGATCTCCAGGAGCTGTTTAGTGCAGGAAGTTTGGGGGTTTTTTTCTGTCACTGTTGTGATTCTCAGGTTTTAAATGTGCTGAACTGCAGCAGGGACACTAAATGAGGTTTAATGGGGGGGGGGTTAATTGCTTGCTAATGAGGGTCAGGTACATTCTATACAGACTGGATGTTCTGGCTAAAATTTTTATCCGTTGAAATCCTTGATGGAAGGACATTAAACCAAAGGGTGTTAAAAACTGTATTAAAAAATCTATCTTAAGGATCTTCAGGCATCACCAGGCCCAGAGGGGAAGGTCAGCCCTGAGCTTGGTGTCCAGAGCAGGATCTGCCACAGATGTCAAGGAGCTCCTGGGGACAGAGTTGGTGGGGAATACTGGGAATGTGTGGAATGCCAGCCTGGAGCATCTCACTGAAGACTGGAAGAAGGTGCCTCAGTCCCCAGCAGACCCCACGCTGGTTTATCAGCTCCCCCGTGCCCTGGAGCAGATCCCTGAGCCTGGAATTACCAAAATTCCCGAGTTTCAGCACCATCACTCTTTCTTTTTGCTGTTCTAACACTAACCAGGTGTTTCTGCCCAGGCAGTGGGTGCTGCCTGTCCTCTCCAGCAGGCTTGCCCTGCCAGGTTTGGGTGGCTGATATCCAGAGGATTTGGGGAGCTCATTCCCACCCATTTCCAAAGAAATGAGGCATTCCAGCTGCTCTGGGAGAGCAGAAGCCTGGGGCAGGGCTGTCAGAGGAGCCTCCCGTGCTCCTCTACCCTTCACTGGGCATTTTTGTTGTTTCTCACCCTCTGGGAACCTCCAGCTGCTCAGAGCAAAATTCCCACCCCCTTCCTGAGAGAGTCTCATCCCTGTTTGCTTCATCCATCCCAGGAAGGGCAGGATCCAACCCTGCAGATACAGCTCAACACCAGCAGCTCTCTCGGGGAAGCAGTTAAGCTCAGCTCACCCTCAGACCAGAAAAAAACAGTCCCCAAAAAAGCCACACCTCAAAAAACCCAACGAGCAACCCCAACCCCCTCATGCCCGGAAGGGCTGACGTGGCTTTCCTGTGGCACCGCGTGAGGCTCGGGGAGAGCACAGCAAACTCAGGAGCTGGGCAGGTTTTAAACCCCTTTGCTCCTCTCCGGGGCAGTGCCAGGCTCAGGATGCCCTGGGCACTCAGGTTGGGCTTTCCTGGGTCATTCCAGGGGATTGGAATTGGAGAGATCCCGCAGGAAGGTGGTGGTTGGGTGGAGACACCACTCTGGCCCAGTTTGGGGCTCCTTAAGCCAAGCTTTGCCCATGGACAGGCCCTGCCTTGTGCCTTCCATGCCTGGAGGAGCCCTGGGTGCTCCCTGAGGGCTCCCCCCGTGTCCAAAGGGGGCTGGAGCTCAGGCAGGAATATGGATGAGGACGGAAGGATGAGGATGAGGAGGAAACTCCCAGTGTCTTCCCCTCCTCACCCTCCACCTCCCACTGTGCAGCCTTGGGAGCAGCTCTTATGGCAAGGGCTCTTTGGGGGGCCCTGACCCCAAAGGGTCCCTTGACCCCAAAGTGTCCCTGCCAGGGGTTGGGTTGTGCTCCCTGGCACAGCTGGGGCAGCTCCAGGGGCTGGGTCTCTGTCGCGTTTTTAGCCAGAACTGGAGCTGGGAGAACCCACTGATGGAGTTTTGGCTGTGCTGAGCTGGGTGAGGGTCTCCTGGGGGTGTTCCAGCTGCTGCCCGAGGGCTCAGCCTGGCAAAGCCTGCAGGGCAGGGGCTGGCACGGGGTGAGAGGGCCCTTTGCAAGCCACGTGTTTCCTTTCCCCAGGACCCAGTGCGTGCAAAGCTCCTCTGCTTGGAAAGTCCCTCCCTGGAGCTCAGGTGCTTTCCTGCAATCGGGATCGTTCCAGTTGGACCATCGAGCCCAACCTTTGCCCAGAGAGCTGCAATCGCAGCCCTTGGAGGTGCTGTCGTGGCCCTGGCTCTGCTGGAACACCTGGAATGGATAATGGCACCAACAACCTTTCCCCCTGCGTGCCATGGTGCAGCCACAGCTGGTGCCAGATGTGCCGGGAAGGGCACCAGGGGTTTGTGGGCTCGGCCTGGGGGCTTTTCCACTCTCTGCTGTGCTCAGAAGAGGCTCAGGAGGAAGAACCTGAGCAGCAGCAGCAGCAGCAGCTCTGGCTGAGCACGCCCTTCTGAACAAACACAGCCTGCTCTGCCGGGCGAGTTCCCCTCCAAAAGCAGAAAACCAGCTGAAAACCTGCCCTGGTGTGACGTGCTGCCTCTCTAAGGGAGCCCCTTGCTCTGGCAGGGAGTTTAACACAGGCAAGAGGCAGCTCAGGGCTCCTGTGCCACCACTTCTGCTTCTCGGGGTGGTTTTGTCCCCTCCCCACCCTACCCAGGTGCCTCCAGTGGCCACGTTTGGTTTTGGGGTGGAATCACGGAGGAGCAGGTTGAGCTGAGGCTCTGCCTGCTCTGGGGGAACTGCTGGAGCTCTGGGAAGGGCAAATCCAGCCAGGAATGTTTGCTGGCACTGGCGGAGCGTGACACATGCCATGGCACGTAACTTACCTCGCCCGGGGCAGGGATTGAATCCCAAAGGAGCCCTGCTGGAGCTGTTTGGAGCCTGGGAGCTGCCCAGTGCTCTGCTGGGAGCTGTGCAAACAACCCAGCAGCACCAACCAGCCTTTCCCAGTTCGGGGCAACCTTCCCTGGTGCTGTTTCAGGCTTAGCTCGAGTGGTGGGTGAATCTGGAGCAGGAAGAAGGAACCCAAAACACACCAGGAGCTCTGCAATGTGGACCAGCCCTGCTCCCAAAATCCCCAGCTGAGTTTCCCCCAGGGTTTCCAGCTGCAAACAGTTCTCCCAGGGACAGGCAGGGGGTTTAAGAGAGGCAGAGCTCAAAGAAAGAATTCGGGGGCTTCATTCAGTGCCTTCTCCCTTCCCTGGTCCTGGTGGATCCTGTGGATGATGTTCCTGGTCAGAGTTGGTCTCTCCACCCTCTGGGCAGGAAGGGGAAGGTGTTAAAGCTCTTCCCAGATTGCCAGAACTGAAGTTTATAAAAAAAGAGGGAGACTGACTTTTCACAGGAGCAGACAGTGATGGGGCAAGGGAGGTGGGATTTAAAGTGAAAAAGGAGAGGGTTAGATGGGATATTGGGAGAGAAATCCTCTCTGGGAGGGTGGGGAGAGGCTGGGATGGAATTCCCAGATGATGCCCCATCCCTGAGGGTGTCCAGGGCCAGGCTGGATAAACTTGGAGCCACCTGGGCTGGTGGAAGCTGTTCCATGTTGGAACTGGATGGGCTTTAAGGTCCCTTCCAAGCCAACATTCCATGATTCCCAGATATTTCTGACATTTTGAGGCCTGGTGGGCGCTGAGTGATGCTCCAGCCCAGCTGCACCAGCCCAGGGAGGAGGATGAAGCTCTGCCTTCAGCCCCAGCCCTGGCTGGGAGAAGCACCTGGCTCTGCTTTCCCTGGGAATGCCCCACTTGGACCTGCTGCCAGAGCTCCAACATTCTCTCCCTGGATGGATTCATTGGGAAAGAGAATCATCATTTAGCTCCAAATCCACGGCAGGAATCCCATTTCACACGGGAACTTAAAAACAAATTGACATTAAAACCAGAACCAAGGGGGGGAAAACACATTTTATTGCAGGGCTGAACAAATCCCTCCTCCCTCCCTCCCTCCCTCCCCCCCCAGCTGCTGCTCAGCCCTTTCCCCCCAGCCCCCTGCCCTTCACAGCTTTGCTCCAGCACAAATAAATAACCTGTTGGCACAGAATAATTCTGGGCTCTTTGGGAACTTCGATGTGGCTCTACTTGGAGAGAGAGGAAACCACTAAACCCACCCCACCTGCTCCTGCTGGGCTTCCACAAAGAAAATCCAGGGAACCAAAACTCCCCAAATTCCAGAGGATGTTCCTTATTGGCAAACCCTCAGCTTGTATTAAGGAGAAATGGCTCTATTTCCTACTCCTCCCATTTTTCCCCCTCTAATAATCCCCCTTCAACCCTTGTCCTGCAGCCAGGTGGGGACAAGGCCTTGGGAATGCCTGGAGGAAGCATAGGCAGGAGAGAAATCCCAGCCTGGTGCTTTCTCCCTGCAAGGAATTTTCCAGTGCAAAGGTGCCCTGAGGGGAAAAAGGCGGTGTTTGGTGGTGGCTCAGGATTGCCAGGAAGCTCTGGAGAGATCCAGCTGAGTCCAGCCTGCTGAACCCTTGGACAGGGCACACAGGGATGCTCCAAGGCCAGTCCAGCTCCTGGGAGGCCAGGCTGGACCTCAGGAGTCCCTTCGGTGCTTCTTCTGTTCCTGGTGCTCCATGATTTTCTGCTGGAAATACCCTGGGGAGGAGAGGAGGGTCCTGGTGAGGTGTTGGGGTTTGGGGTGGGGGGATAAAGGGCTGCACAGCCCAGATTTTGGGGAGTGGGTGTGTCCCTTAGAGCCAAAAAGTCTCAAATGTTCCCCTGGAGAAGGGAAGGCTCCAGGGACACCTGAGAGCCCCTTCCAGAGCCTGAAGGGGCTCCAGGAGAGCTGGAGAGGGACTTGGGACAAGGCATGGAGGGACAGGACACAGGGAATGGCTTCCCACTGCCAGAGGGCAGGGATGGATGGGATGTTGGGAAGAAATTGCTGGCTGTGAGGGTGGGGAGGGGCTGGCTTGGAATTCCAGAGAATGCCTCATCCCTGAAAGTGTCCACAGCCAGGCTGGATAGACTTGGATTACCCTGGGCTATGGAAGGTGTCTATGGTGGCACTAGATGGGCTTTAAGGTCCCTCCACCCCAAACCACTCTGGAATTCCACGATTCTCTGAAATCCCTCTCCCCTCCCACCCAAAACAAGCTCCATATCCCGGGTCAGCCTCAGTTTTTAACCCCCGTGTCCAGTTTTGTGTTTCCCATCCCACCTCCAGGGAAAGGAGGGAGCAGGAGCCCTGGCAAAGAGCCAAAAATGTGGCACAGACCGGGAATGTGGGGAGAAAGCTGGGATTGTGCCATCCCTCCCTCCCTCCCTCCCCAAGCCTGAGCCTGCCCTATAAAGCCTCCCCTAAGAGGGCAGAGAGCAGGACTGAGGGATCTCCCTGCCCCTGGAGACCCCCGGGAATGCTGGAGAGGGACCCCCCAGGGCAGCGTGTCCCACCTGCCCCTGCCCAGGGAAGGGGAAGGCCCATCCCATTTCCCGTGGAGCTGCTGGCCCAGCAGAGCAGGAGCTCCTGGCTGTGTCCTTGTGCTGCTCCCAGCACCTTTCCCTGAACACTGAGCTCCTGGTGGGCCAGAGCCATCCCCAGGAGAGTGACAAGACCCAAAAGGAAGCAGAGAATCCCAGAATGGTTTGTGTTGGAAAGACCTTAAAGCCCATCCAGTGCCACCCCTGCCCTGGGCAGGGACACCTCCCACTAGCCCAGGTTGCTCCAAGTTTCTCCAGCCTGGCCTTGGACACTCCCAGGGATGGGGAGTGAGAAAGGAGGAATTTTTTTCCTTTTTCCTTGCATGACAGAGCCAGAGAAACGTGACCATGGAGAGAAAACAGGAGCTGCTGCTGCCCTGGGCATCCCCATTCTCAGTGTCCCCTCAGTGTCCCCTCAGTGTCTCTGCCCCTAAACCCTCCCTGCCCAGGGCTTTGCAGCCCCAGGAGAGGAGGCAAAAGGCTCCCATTACCTTCCCGTGGGATCCTGCTCTTCTCTGCCTCCTCAATGAACAGGGAGAACATGTTTGTCTTCACAAACTTCTTGAGGAACCTGCGGCAGCTCTTGGAGCCCATGGCCTTGCAGAAGGAGCGCTCCTGGAAGCTCCCGCAGCCGCTCCTGCCCCACTTGATGTGGGAGGAGTAGTGACCCACCAGCCGGACGAAGAAGTGCACAAAGGCCTCGGACACGAGGGCGTTCACCTGCTCAGAGCCTGGGAGGGGACAGCGAGGGGACAGGGAGAGGTGGGGGTGGGACCTCTGGCTGTGGATGGGATGGTTGGGACGGACCCACAAGGATCATCGGGGATGCAAACACCCAGAAGGACTCAAAAGGCTTGTGGATGTGGCACTTGGGGACATGGAGCACTTGTGGACGTGGCAGGGCTCGGTTAAGGGCTGTACTCGACCTGAAGGGTCTTTTCCAACCTAAATAATTCCCCACCTCTGTGCTCAGTTGGGGCTCACCCCCCTCAGGCCCCCCAAGAGCAGCTCGTGGGGCAGCGTGGTGGGGCCAGAGCTGGACCTGCCTGCTGGGCTCAGGAGCTGCCCCTTGCCCAGAGCCAGAGCCAGCCCGGGGGGCTGTTCTGCTGGGGCTGGGATGGGATCCTTCTCCTCCCGCCTGGCTGGGAAGAGCAGCAGGAGAACCCGGGCCGGGATGTGCCGGGTTTGCCCCGGGACTCGCTGGGAGCTGAGCCGGGAGCTCCATGTCCCCTCCAGCCTGGGGACAGCGCTGGGGAAACCATCCCAGGGAGGCACCACCTCACAGAGCCACGGGAGCAGAGACCCATGGGATCAGAGAGCCACAGAGCCACAGGATCAGAGAGCCA
>JAWWEW010000073.1:204850-221856 GCA_035583185.1 Anabacerthia variegaticeps
CTCATCCCAATGTCCTCCTCACCCCCCTCCCAAGGCAGAGGGGTGCCCATTGCTGCCCTGCCAAGGCTCTCCATGAATTCCTGGTGGAGGAATCATGGAATTCCAGAGTGGGGTGGGTTGGAAAGGACCTTCAAGCTCATCCCATTCCACCCTGCCATGGGCAGGGACACGTTGCACTAGCCCAGGTTGCTCCAAGCCCCATCCAACCTGGCCTTGGACACTTCCAGGGATGGGGCAGCCACAGCTTTTCTGGGACACCTGAAAGGGGGCAAAGCCCCCTCAGACACTTGTCCTGCTCCACAGCCCAGCTGGCTGAGAAGGACGAGCCTTCCCAGGCTTCCCATGACCCAACCCCAGCTGGCCCCACGCCTGAGGCCTTGGCAGGGCTGGGGAGAAGGGGAAAGAGCGCTGCAATCCCAGCAGGAGCCAGCGCTCCAGCAGGAGCCTGAAAACAGGGAGTTGAGGGAGGAAATCTCCCCCATTCCACTGCTGTGTCCATGCAAGAGCTCACAGGCCACCTTCATGTCTCCCTCACCTCCATCCCAGACCCAGGGATGGTCCTGTTTTATCTCCCCGTGCTCAGGACATCTCCTGAACCCCTGGAGAACTCCAGCCCTGTCCACAGCCTGCCTTACCCTGGGCTCTGCCTCTGCTGCCCCCCCAGCCTCCTGCCCCTCCCATTTCCTACTGATTTCCAGCCCATTCTGATCTAAATTCCACACCTCTGCATCCTCACGTGTGCATTCCAGACCTTCAACAACAAAAAATCCCTGCTGGGATGCTCCTGGAGATGCCACAGCGTGGGAAGGGCAGGGCTGGAGGGGGTACCCCGATGTCAGGGCTCAGGAACAGGGTGAGGGTCCCTGCTGTGAACTGAGAGACCTCTCCCACCCCCCTCAAGGTAAAATAATAAAATATTTCAGGTTTTCTCTCCCTGACACGTGGTTCAAAGGGTCTGAGGTGTGGCCACAAGACAAGGAACCCAAAGGACATCCCAAGACAGGGACAGACTCCATGCATCCTTCCAGCATCCCCAGCCAAGGGGCTGTTTGGTGCACCCCAAGGACACCAAATCCTTCTGCCATGACCCAACACACATCTCAGAGCTTGGATGGGCCCCCAGCGCGGCTGAGATCGGCGTCAAAGGAGCTACATCCCCCCCAAACTTCCCCCCGGCACCGTCTCCTCCAGCATCCTGTCTGCAGGGGATGCCGGGGGTCGGTTCCTGCCTGCAGGGGATGCCGGGGGTCGGTTCCTGCCGGACCCCCCCCCCCCCCGACCGCTGTTTCCCCTCCCTTTGAACTCGTTTCATCTTCCCCAGGCACGGCTGCGACAGGGAAGTTTGGGCTGGGCTGGGGGTCCCCGCTGTGCCCGGCTGGGGGCACGGCAGGATGGGGGTCCTGCCCTGTCGCCAGGCGGGGAGGAAGGATGTGAGAGGGGACAGGGGAACTTTTCCACCGGCACGGAGGCAGCAAAGCTATTTTAGGTGCTTTGCAGCTGTTTAGGGAAGTTCCTGCGGGGGGCTCAACCCAAACAATGCTCTTCCATCCCCCCAGAGTCAAGGGAAGACCCCTTGGGTGGAGGCAGCATCCTTGAGATCACAGCAGCCAGCAGGGATGACAGCCAGAGCTTGGGGCAGAGGGAGAGGATTTGGTGGGACATCCTGGCCCCCTGACCTGGGTGGGTGTGTGTTGGGTGGAGGAGGAAGAGCAGGAGGAAGGAGGTGCCACCTCAGAGCCAAGCAAGACCTCTCTCCACGTGAGAAAATCTACCTCCACCTTGCACGAGTGGCTGATGTTCCTCTGGGCTTCTGTGTCTGTGGGAAAAGGCCACGGCAGCGAGGAGGGTGCTCGACATGGAGCACCAGATGCTGCTTTGGCATCTCCCACTGCCATCCTGGGACACACCAAATGGCACAGGGCACTGTTTGCTGCCAGCAAAGCCCCAGCCCCAGGGCCACAAAGCTCCTGGTGCCACCCCAGGGCTCAACTTCCTTCATGACACCCAAAACTGAAGTGGTGACTTGCTGGGCACCCCTGGAGTGGGGGTGGCATTTGGAGGGTGGTTGGCATGAGGACAGAGCAGGGATTCATGGACCCTCTCTCCTGCTGATCCTTGTCCCTGTCAGCTGCCTCTATGAAATTCCCTATTGGAAATGGTTTCCCACTGCCAGAGGGCAGGGTTAGATGGGATATTGGGGAGGAATTGTTCCCTGGGAGGGTGGGGAGGGACTGGGATGGAATTCCCAGAGAAGCTGCAGCTGCCCCATCCCTGGAAGTGTCCAAGGCTGAGCTGGACAGGGCTCGGGGCAACCTGGGCTAGTGGAGGGTGTCCCTGCCCAGGGAGTGGTCCCTTCCAATCTAAACCATTCTGGGATTCTGGGATTCTGTGCCATTCATTTCCCTCTCTCTGAGCCTTGGCAGAACCAGGGCTGCCTGTGAGACGAGAGCAGGGCTGGAAATGTGGGGGGTCCCCCTGAACAACCGCCCACAAGACCCCTCAGCCACATGTGGATCACACTGGGAAACATCCAAACATCCCCCCCGTGCCAGGCTTATCTGAGGAATTCCCCTGGCACAGGGACAGGCTCCAGCCTGCACAGTGCCCCCTCAGTGTCCGATCCTGACTGCCACATGCCAGAGGGGATGTCCCTGCTAGGGACAAGCCTGAGGCAAAGGTGCCCCACTTGGCTCCCCACCCACCTGCAAACCTCTCTGGGATGGCACCACTGCCCAGGACTGGATGCCATCGCTGCCTGGGGACCTCTGGGGACACTCACAGCTCTCCCTGAGCTCTCTCAGGCACGAGTGGCCACACGTGTGTCACCAGGGACTCGAGTCCTGCTGAGGTGTCACAGGCTCTCAGCACCTACTTGGTCCACCCGTGGGTTTGGTGTCACACAAACAACACCACGAAGCTGCAATTCAAGCTGTCAGCTCTGGAAAAAGATTTTCAGTCTCATCTTTTAGCATTCAGCAAGAAGTCAGGAGTAACTTGATGCCCTTCAGATTCAGGGAATATCCTTTAGTGGTGTGGAATATCCTTTAGTGGTGTTTCCTCTCTTATTTCTTGTATACAGGGCACAACAACCCCTAGAATCCCTGTGTGTGCCGGGAATTCACTGGGTCATAGAACTATTAAGGTTGGGAAAGACCTCCAAGATATTCTAGTACAACCATTAAGTTGATGAAGCTTTTCAATATTAAAGCAGGCTATGAAAAGACAGAGGAAAATCTCCTGCTGCCGAGTGCTCAGGCACATAATGGGATGATTAAAAAATTCCAGGGCAATATTGCAGGATGAAAACCCACCCAAACTGCACCCAGCACCGGGGGCTCGAAGTTAATATCGCTCCCAGAAAAACTCCTGGGATCGGGGCAGGAACCTCCCCAGAAAGGCCCAGCAAGGGAGGAAAATGGGCTGGGATTGTGAAGAAAAGGCTCAGTGCTGCTGGAACCCCACAGAACTCCCACACCCCGCCCGGCCCCTGCCCAAAAAAACACCGGGAGCGGTGGCAGGGTGGGAATCACTCTGGTTACACCGACGGGCTGAGAGACAGGGATTTGTCAGGGTGGGAAAATCACACCCGGGGAGGAAGTCGGGAACAGTCTGTGAAATCATGTGTGGCAGCGAGGGGGTGGGCAGGGATTGTGGATTTATCCTGTGACTCCCCCCAGTCTGTCTTACACTCCTTCCCCAGGCAGTTCTGCTGGTTGTGGGGGCAGGAAAACCCCAAGGCAATACATCTTTGCTCCCATCCCATGGATCGGGCAACACTGAGCGCTCTGGAGCAGGCAGTGGATCCCCACGCAGGTGTCCCTGTCTCCCGGCAAGGAAAGGCAATTCCTGCCCCTGGGCTGCTTTCCAGCAGCGCTCTCAGCACCGGGAGCCTGGCAAAGGTGTCCCTGCAGCCCAGGAATGTCCTTGAGCACAGCGAGGGGGACCAGCCACAGCAGGGGCTCGCCTGGGACTCACAGGCTGGGCTCGAGGGACACCAAGGCCGGGGGTTGCACTCCTTTCCAGCCCCACTGAGAGACCCCAGCCCCAGAGGTTTCATCCCACATCTGTCTCCCTCAGCCCCAGATGTTGTAACCACAGCTGTCTCCCCCGGCCCCAGATGTTGCACCCACAGCTGCCTCCCCCAGCCCCAGGGGCTGCAGCACGGCCCTGGCAGGGAGGGAGCCGGGCACAGAGGGTTAAATGCCATCTCTTGGAGCAGCAGAGTTCAAACACGATGCGTCCCCCTCATCCATACACCAAGGTACTTGTTATGGGCTTGGAATGGCAACAGATCTACGTGATGAGAAGGGGAAAATGGAAAGGGGTCATCTGTGGGGCACTCCAAAGCTCTCATGAGGTTGCCCCCATGAGGTTGCTGCCTCCGATCCCTCAGAACTCCAGAGCTGTGTCCCACTTGTCCATGAGCCAGCAGGACATCCAGAGCCATGTGGGACAACACCCCAGGGCTCCTGGGTTCCCCGTGGCAAGCGAAAACCTGGGCTGAAAGCCAAATCTGTGTCCCCTTTCCACTCCCTGAGCACCACGCCGGGCATTTCCCGAGTGTGGGGACACGCTTTGTCCTGGCGCAGGGACCCTGGGAGGGACTGTCCTGCCCTGCCTGCCAGCTGCCACAATGCCATCTCTGCCTGCACACTCAGCACCCCCTGAGCCCCCAGAAGAAGTTGCTGGAGGCTCCAGAACCCCCCAGCCCAGCCTGCCCCGACTGCAGCTGCAGCCAGATGTGTCTGGGACGGCAGAGCGGAGGGAGACCTTTCTCCCAGTGCTTCTCCAAGAGTCTGAGGCATCCTCCCTCCCTTTTAACCCGCACAGCAGCCGAGGCAAAGCAGGTCCCGGCGCCTTTTCCTACCTGACAGGGATCTTCACCCGCAGGTACCGATCCACGGCGATGGCCAGGAGCGCCAGGATGGAGCTCTCGGTGAGGATGAGGACGGGACACGCCACCATGAGGCAGCTGTAAAACTCCGTCTGGGGCCCGATGTTGATGATGATGGCCAGGGGGATGACCAGAGCCCCCACGGCCACGTCGGCCACGGCCAGCGAGACGATGAAGCAGAAAGTGGCATCTCGCAGCGCCTGGTTCATCTTCACAGCCCAGATGACCAGGATATTCCCCGGCACGGACACCAAGGCGATGAGGACTTCGATGGAGATGTAGGCAGCCTGGAAGGCTGAGATGGGGTGCGCCATGGTGCTCCGGTCCCCCCGGCTCCCGCTGGGGTCCCTCGGTCACCTGCAGACACACAGGGAGGCTGTGAGCGACTGGCATCGCCGAGAGCGCTGCGAGCGGGATGGAGCCTGTGCGGGGGGGTGGGAAAAAACCCTCTGCCGTCTGTGCCGGCCCCTGGGGCTCCCACACCCCGGCTGGGGCTCATCCCGCACCCACCCCCATCTCGCACCCACCATCTCCATCCCGCACCCACCTCCATCCCGCAGCCACCTCAGTCCCGCACCCACCATCCCCATCCCGCAGCCACCTCAGTCCCGCACCCACCTCCATCCCGCACTCACCTCAGTCCCGCACCCACCTCAGTCCCGCACCCACCATCCCCATCCCGCAGCCACCTCCATCCCGCAGCCACCTCCATCCCGCAGCCACCTCAGTCCCGCACCCACCATCCCCATCCCGCAGCCACCTCCATCCCGCAGCGCGATCCCTCCCGGCGCTGCGGGGGGAGCGGGACACGCCAACCAGCCCGGGGAGACCGGTGGAGCCCCCCCCGCCCCTCAGACCGCCCCAGGGCCGTCTGCTGGAGCCCCTCGGGGCTGATGGAGCTGCGGTGGGACCCCCGCTACCCTTCCCGGCTGGATCCCCCGCCCCCCCACTCCCGCAGCCTCCCGAGCCCCGAGCCCCGGCCCCGACCCCTCTCACCTTGTGCTGCAGTGGCAGGGCTTGTTTTGGGGTGCCCTCACCCCCAAACAGGCAGAGCTGTCCCCCCGCAGGGTGGGGCGCGGCTCATGCTGGGGGGCGGCCGGGGGGATGCTGCGGGGACCGGGCCGGCCGCGGCCACCGGGGCTGCGCTCGGTCCCCGGTGCCCGGCACCGCTCGGCTCCCGCAGGCGCTGCCCGCTCCCCGCCGGAGCCCGAGCATCACATGGTGCCGTCTTCCAGCATTTAAAGAGCAACTGACCCGATTCGGGGCTCGCCGGGACCGGGACGAACCGGGGGAGGAGAGGCGGGGTGGGCGGGCGGAGACGGCAGGACCGGGGGGAGCGGGGGCAGCAGCGCGGTCTGTCCCAGCCCCAAAGCTCCCGGCACGGGTCGCGCCCCGGTTTTAGCGCTAAATCCGGTTTTTGAGGTCGGGTGCGAGCAGAGGATCGGGGCGGGGAGGGGAGGGCGGAGGCAGAGCGTGAGCTCGGGGAGGGGGGAGAGGACCCGACCCATCGGCCCGGCTGGGGCAGCGCTGCCCGGGGCTCTGCCCCAGGACGGGATCGGGACCCCACATGAGACCCCAACTGCCTGGGGGGCTCGCCCGGGCTCTGGCTGGCAATGCCTTGCCCCAAATCACTGCTGGAGTGGGCGAGGGTGAGCCCCGAAGCCCCCTTCACCCTCCGGACGGCACCCCTGGGTGCTGGGGGGCTGCACCCCTAGCACGGGGTCTGTGTCTGCTGGGGCAGCGGGAGGGTCTGTCCGGACAAGGAGGAGAGGAAAGGTGGCCCCAAACTGGTGGTGGGGCTGGACCGGGGGCTGCTTAAGGTTCTGGGAGAAGTTGGGGGGGAAACGACCCCAAAATCCGCCTCCCCCCCGCCAGCCCGGACCCCGGGCTGGGCAGCGCAGAGACAATGGGTCTGGGGGCTCCATCTGACTGCTGGAGCTGAATCAGCCGAGCCCTCCAGGCCCCCCCGGGTGTGGACCAGGCACCTGCAAGGCTCATCCTGCCTAATTCACTGCCCAGGAGCGGGGCTGGTTTATCCGAAAGCTGCAGGGACCAGCTACGACCTCAGGAATGGGGAAGGGGGACTCTCCCAAGCCCCATCTGCACTTCTTTCCATCCTTTCTCCTTCCTCTGGTGAGACTCGGGGCTGGAGTTGTCCCCTCCTGCTCTGCTCTGCCTTGGTGACAGATGTCCCAACACCTGGATCTGCCCCTTGGGGCTGTCCCTCACCCTCTCCTCCATCACCCCACTGCAGGGATGGGCCCATCACCAACCAGTGCTGATTTCCCATCAGCTGGTGGCCCGTGGGCTCCCTGCCCTCCTCCACGGGCACAGGGCTGGGGGGTCCGAGCATCCGAGGGCTGCCGGGGGGACTGGGGCTCTGTGCCACCTCTGGGCACCGGGCTGTGCCAGTGTGAGGGTGAAGTGAGCTTGGCTGCGTCTGAACGATCGGTTTGCTCTGCAGAGAGAAAAACGAAGCCAGGCGAGCGGGCTCCTGTAAACACCGAGCTATTTATGGGAGCGTTTGCATCCCACAGCATCTCCTCACACCTCCTGTACCATGGGAAGCCGCTGCCCCCTACGGCTGAATCCCTAAATCCAGAGGCAAGGGGCGGGGCGGGGGTGCTCAGGATGGGGTTCTTCTCCCGAGAGAGCCCCCAGACCCCTGGCCCATCACCTTCCCAGGCTGGGTGTCCTTGCAATCAGCCCCTGGCTGGGAGCAGAGCAGGAAAAGTGGCCGGTTCCTCACGGGAGTGCAATGCGGAAGCAAAGGCAGGCAGGGCCCGGCCTAATTGTATGCAAATCTCCCAAAGAGAGATTAAAACCACTCCTTTTCCTTTGTGGATTTGCAGTTTGCTCTCCCTCCCTGGACTCGTGCCCCTGTGCGCTTAATTTTAGCAGCACCCCTAAAAAACCACCACTGGTTCTGGCAAAAATGAGCTGCCAGGTGGGAGCCTGGCAGAGGGGGGTCCCAGCTCTGCCACCATCCCAAGCCAAGTGTCCCAGGGATTGGGAAAAGCCTGCAAAGGTTGAGTGACCAAATGCTGCTGGTCATTGCAGGTGATTGAGCAGGTGGACACGGCATTGCCCGCACATCCTCCTGGACACCGGGCTAGGGATGTGTCCAGAGAGTGCCAGGGATTTCTTAAAAAGCCATGGAAAGGGTTCTGGTGAACATCAAGCACTGAGAAGGTTATTCAGGTCCTATGGGTTCTTGCTGGGGAGAGAAGGAGAGAGAGAAGGATTCTTGGAAGAACAAAATGGCCTGAGAGCTGCAATGGCTTGTGATGATCCCAAAGAAGTGTTGGATGACGATAAACACCCGTTGCCATTCCCGGCATAGCAGGAGACACGGGATGAAGGAGGGCCCAGAGGGGACACAGTGTGGCTTCCTGCAGGAGATGGCATGGCAGGAGGGGACAGTCGGTGTCCGTGTGGGTGCCAGCGGGATGCTCCGCAGGGTTTGGCATGTCGGGGCCAGCTGAGCCAGCCCGCCCTGCCCCGCTGAGGAGACCAAACCCCAGCTGAACCCCCAGGGCTCGGCAGAAATGCTGTTTCAGGGAGACAAGTCAGGGCGTGGGGAGCTCATTTCTCATTTCCACCCCTCTCCCTTCGGCCTTTATTTGGGGTTTGAGCTTTTCCCCCTCCTGCCTCACTTTACCTACGTGAATAGCAGCTCTGTGATGATATCCCAAGTGCTCAAGGCAAGGAGAAGTTGAGGGTTTCTCCACCTCTTCCATCATGGGGACCATCCCACAGCCCTTCTGGTCATGGTAGGGGGCCTCTTAATTAGGCAAGTTAATTAGGAGAGTGGCTGGTGCCAGCAGCACAGGGCTGACGTCTCTGTGAGACACTAATTGGGACAAGTGACCCCTCGAATGCCACGGTCTGGTGGGTGCACACAAGATGGCACAAGGCAAAAATAGGAGCAAACAAAGGGAAACCCCAGAGCTCTTCCAAGGAGGCCTCTGCTCTGCTGAGGTTCTGTGGAGCGCTGCCCACCCAGCACCAGCCCAGGGGCCACCACTCTGTGTGTGCCACAGAGCCCTGGGGGACCTCCCTCCATGACCTGTGCCCAGTTTCTCTCCCCTTTAATGGGATACAGGGCCCTGGGAAGCCGTTTGGGGAGCTTCTGTAGGGTGGTGCCCCCACACCTGGGCTTGGCAGCAGGTCCTCAACAGCGATGACACAGCAGAGCAAAAGATCCTGGGAGATAATTTAAAGCAGCAAATCCCGGAGGGTGGATGAGGAAAGGGCAGCTTCGCTGGGGACTGACCCTTCCCACCCCGCACATCCCACCCCTGCCACCCAGGGCGGGTTGGAGGGTGGGTTGCCAAGGGGGAAGCCGAGCCATGGACGGTGCCTGTGGTCACTCAGCACCGTGCTGGCACAAGGACATGCCCCAGCTCCCTCTGTGCCAGGCAGATGCCACATCCACGACCCTGCAGGTTGCCACACAGTGCCCAAAGGGGCCAAGCCCCACTGGGTGCCCTGCCAGATGCCCGCAGCCAGCTGGCCCCCAGCCAGTGAGTGCCTTGGCACAGCAGGATGCTCATGGGCCTCTGTGCTTCCCTGTGGGCGAGGAACTGCTGAGACATCACGGCATGGAATGGCAAACGTGCCCCAGCGCTGTGCCAGGGCCGTCCTTGGCACGGCAGAGGGGTAGGGCAGAGGTCTGGCCCCATCCCCGGGGCCGCAGCCCCAGCCCGGGCCCTTCCCCTCCTCACTGCCCCATCTCCCTCGCACACACCGGGGTTATTCCACCCCTGAAGGAGCCCCGGGAGCGCCATCGAGGCAGGCGGAGGGCCAGGAGTGAAACCACTGCGACCCTGCAAAGCGCTGCAGAGGACGCTGAAAAGCCTTTGCCCGCACCCCTTAAACAAACCCGGCGCTGTTTGGGCTCTCTTTTGAGCTGAAGGAGCCCATGGAAAGGCGGGATGGTGCCTGCTGGCTCCGGCCCCGTGGGGAGGGAGGGAGGGAGGGAGGGAGGAGGGAGGTGCTGCTGGGAGTGCTCTGGAACACCCAGCAGTGATGACAGATCTTTCTGGGGCAAAGACTCGCGTGAAACAGCGACTTCCCAGGGAAGGAGAGGGAAAAAAATAAATATAAAAAAAGGCATCGAGGGAGGAAACTGTAAAAGGAAAAATGTGAGTCTGGGAGTTCTGGTTTTGCTATGAGATATGAGTGAGAGGAACTGCTTCTGCTGGTGGAGCTCGGAGATGTGAAATCATTTTCTGATTGATCTTTGGGGAAATAGTGGGCAGGGGATGAAGGGCTGAGAGGGAAGACCCCAGGAGCAGCCCCAGACCTGGCGTTGTGGTGGCCTGGGGACACCTTCTCTTCCCTCCCTCTGCTCCATAGAGGTGGTTGGAAATCAGGATTTGGGGCGAAGGAGTGACAGTGACAGAGGTCGAGGAGGACCGTGCTGGGCTGGATTGGTGCCCTCGGGGTGGGAATGGAGAGGAGCCTCCTCGCGAAGGACATAAAGGGAACCCACCTCTGCAGCTCCCCGAGCCTGGATTTCTCCCTTCAGCAATATGTCCCATATTTCTGTGTCTAAATTCTCTGTTTTTAGCTTCCAGCTGTCACTTACAGCTCCCGATTGCGCTCAGAGAGTCTTTTTTTCCCCACTCAGACACTCACAGACTGTACCCACGTCCCACCCCCCAAGGGGAAAGCTCTTCTCCCACCCCGCTCCTGCTGCCGCCCAAATCATTGCCTTCCAACCAATCTCAGACGAATTTTTTTATATCCAGAAATTTAACCAAGACAGAAATTTCACAGGGCAGTTCCTCTGCATCGCACGAAAAGCTGTTCAAACCCGCCCCACACGCCTAAACCTACAGATTCCTATGGAAAACGTGGAAAATTCCTTATCAGCGGAGGGGGCTGCACCTCCTGCCCTGCTCCTCATCTGCCCCCGCTGGGCTCGGTCCCCCGTGGCCGTGGAGCAGCACAGACCCCCCTCGGCAGCAGCAAAACCAGCCTCCCAGCCCCGTCCCCGGGGAGCGGCTCCTCCAGGACGGTGACGCCGCAGCGCGACATGTGACATTTCGCATGGCTCAGAGCAACCCCGGCGTGGGCTGCGGGGACATTCCCACAGCTGGCCCTTTCCTCGGGGACGCGGGGACAGAGGTCCCCTGCCACGAGCACGGGGGACAAGGAACCTCCTGCTGCCTTTGCACCCCCTTCTCCCGTGCGTGGGGGAGGATACGGGGTGCAAGACCCAGCTTCTCCCGGAGGTGACTCGGTGCCCATGAGGGTCCCCGGGTGTCCTTGGAGGTCTCTGGAGGTGCTGAGGGGTCCCTGTGGATCTCTGGGTGTTCCCCGTGGATCTCTGGGTGTTCCCTGTGGATCTCTGGGCAGTCTGGGAGCCCCTGTAGCTCCGTGGGTGGTCCCTGGGGGGTCCCTCGGTGTTCCTGGGGGTGTTGGGGGTCCTTTGGGTGCCAGGAGTACCTTTAGGACCCTGCAGTTTCCTGGGGCTGTCTGGGATTCTCTATGGATCCCTTTGGGTCCACAGGGGTGTTGTGGGTTCTTGGGGGTTCCTGTAGGGCTCTGCAGGTCCCTGAGGATCCCTTTAATTCCTGGGGATCTCTGGGAGGGGGGATGGAGGGTGGCCGAGGAGTGTCAGCCGAGTGGCTGGGGGTTTTGGGGTGCTGGGAACCCCCAGATGCTCTCCTGGCTCTGGGGGAGCAGAGGAGAGGCAAGGGGGGTGAAGGCACCACTTGGTTGGGAAAGGCTGGGAAAGTCTGGGATGAAGGGCAGAGACCCCACAGAGGTGCTGTGAAGGTCCCAAATTCCCCCTCCTCGCCCCCCAGGACCAGCCCTTTCCCATGAAAAGCCCCGGCTGAGGCAGTGATTGCCACCCGTGTCCATCTCCTCCATCCAGGGTGGACACGTGGGGATGGAGCAGGGATGGACCCTCCTCTCTGTGTCCCCGTCCCTTGTGTTTTCCTGGGCGGGGTGAAAGAGGGTGAAACCCCATCTCACACTTCCCAAAATACCACAGGGGGCCAGGAGCTCTGAGCTTGCACCTCCACAAATGCTCTGGGATTAAAAGGGAGCTGGAATCCCATCCCTGGGAAATTAAAATCCAGGGACAGCCCCACGTGGGCCACCAGGGGCCCCTCCTGAGGCCAAGGGACCTGCCCAGCCCTGGGGGCAACTGGGACTCCCAGTTCCACCTCCCTAAATAAATAATCTTGGAAAGGCAGAGACCAACGTGAATTCCAGGAGCCGAGGGGTTCAGCTTCCCCTCTCCCAGGCATTTCCTCCCCAAAACCAATTAAATCCATGGGGTGAAAGGGACCAGATGGGACACAGGCACTGCCCGAGAGCATCCTGGGAGGGACAGAGGAAAAACAGAGCAAATAGAAATAGTTTTCATATTAATTATATATTTATCCTGCAGAAGAAATAGGGCAAGGACCCCTGAATTCACATTCCTGTCCTTCCCAACGGGGTGAAAGGCTGGGCTGTTCCACAAAACTAATTCGAGGGCAAGTGCGGCTCTAAGAACTGAGGTCAAAAATTCCTTCTTCAGGACAATTTCAACTCCAGATGAGGACGAAAATGCAAAGAAAAACATTTCCGGGAAGTCCCCCCCCACTTCCCTGGAGCCTCCCCTCCCCGAACCGGGATGTTTTGGCCCAAAAGATGAGCGAGGGAGCTGGGACTGGGGCAGGAGCTGCAGGAAGCCAAGCCCTGGGAGCTATTTTCAGCCGTCGGGCAGGAAAAGCACCTGCTGGGGTCATTACGCTGCGGGAAAAAACACACGGCGAGATTTTCTCCCCTGGGGAGCTCGGAAATAAATAGCTGGACTCATCCCTGCTGATGGAGAGGTGGATACAAGGAGGACACCCCGCGGGTTTCCAGACCATGCTCCCCCTTCTCAGCCCTCAGGAGAAGGGCTGGGGCCGCACCCCGCATCCTCCAGAGGGAGGTGGGGAGGGGGGGTTGCTTCCCCCAACCAAAAAAAGGGAGTTCAAAGGGGTTTGAGCGGCTTTGGGGCTCTGACTCGGGGTGTGAGTCACTAAATCCGGGCTCGGCAGTGGATAACCGGGCTGCTGGTGCCCTCTCCCGTCCAGCCGCGGCGGATGATGGTTCCTGCATCCCTCTTGTATTCTCCTGCATCCCTCCTGAATTCCTCTTGCCATCCATCCTGTATCCCTCTTGTCATCCATCCTGTATCCCTCCGGCCATCCCTCTGCCATTCCTCCTGCACACACCAGGACACCTTGACCCTCTCCTGTCCTCTGGGACCTTCGGGTGACCCAGCCAAGGTTTATCCTTGGTCACAACCTCATGGCTCCAAGAACTGGCCTTTCCAGGTGTTTTTCCTCTCAGGCAGCCAGAGATTACATTTTCTCCGTGCCTGAGATGGGCTGGAAGGAGCTTGGCTCCCTGCAATGGGGCGTGGGGAGCACCCCAAAAACATCCACTGGGTTTCTGTTCCCCACGTGAAACTCCACCAGCCTTCCCCCCTCCCAGCCCTTCCTCATCGTCCTGGCTCTCCTCTCCCCGGGCTGTGGTTCCCTCGTTGGGCTCAGGAAACCCCCTGGGTGTGACCCGAGGACCCCTCTGGGGTCGAGATTGTCCCCGGGTCGGGATTATCATCCAGCAGTTTGAGCGGTCCCGGCAGTGCGTGCCGGGATGGACAGCTGGGCATGCGAGTGGGAGTGGGGGTGTTGCTGAGACTCGACCCCGCCGGGGGGCTGAACACTCCGGGGAGGGGGAAAACCAGCCTGGAGGGGGCACCGAGCCGCAAGGATCTGACTCCACGAGGGGAATTTGCAGGGAGGGACTGCTCCGGAAGGGCTGGGAGCCCCTCCCTGGGGACCTGCTTGTCTGGCATCACCACTGGCATGTCCCGGGGAGCGGCTGCTGTCCCTTGTCCCCTTGGGAATCCTGCCCTGAAGCCACAAAATCCCCACGACCTTCCTCCTCGGCTCTCTGAGTTACCGTGGCATGTCCTACATGGAGGGTTCCCCCTCCTGTGCCAAAACTTGCTGTCACTTGGGGTGAAAAAATGCAGGAGCCACTGGTTTGTGTCCTGAAAGCTCCACAGCAGCAGCAGCAGCAGCAGCAGCTCCTTTTCCCCCCTGTTCACCAGACCCTGGTCCTGCAGCATCAGCCGTGGTGGGGATGGAACTCTGTCCTCCATGGGGACAATCACGGGGACATGTCCACCCTGGGGACAAGATGATGGTCACCCACCATGGGGACAAGACAATGGTCACCCACCCAGGAGACCTGCTTGGCAGGCACCCAGCTCCCTCCCAACCCTCCTCCCTGTGTTCTCCCAGGCATCCCATCCCAGGGCTGTCCCCTGCCAAGGGACACTGCTGTCCCCAGGTCCCATCCCCGGGCCCTGTGCCATCCCCCTGCCAGGACAGCTGTCCCTCCCGGGGGTCAAATAGCCACCACATGTCGCTGCTGAATCCCTCACATTCATGGGGCTTCCTCCAAACACCCACCTGTCCCCCAGCTCTCTCCACCCAGACTCCCACCCCAGGGAAAACAGCCCCTTGTTGACAACCCCAGTCCCCCCCTGCTCTCCCTGTGACACATGTGGGGACAGCCCAGCCAGTGCCACCAGCCAGGGAGTGGTGGAGTAGCCGGGGATGCCCCTGGCATGGGGGGATTCCAGAAGGGAAACCCACTGTGGGGTTCATTACTGGGGGTCCTGCTGGGTGAATCCCTCCTCCTGCTGCAATTTGGGGCTGGGACAGGCAAGGGTCATGTCCAGACCATGGGGTCATGGAGTGAGGGAGGCCATGGTGGGGCAGGAGCACAGGAGGTTTGGTGCTGGCAGTGGGGCAGAGCATCTCCCAGTCAGTGCGGGGAAGGAGGGAGGTCAGGGCATCCGGTATGGTCACTGGACTGGGGCAGGATGGTGGGTCAGGGCATCCGGTATGGTCACTGGACTGGGGCAGGATGGTGGGTCAGGGCACCCAGTATGGTCACTGGACTGGGGCAGGATGGTGGGTCAGAGCACTCAGTATGGTCACTGGACTGGTGTAGGATGGTGGGTCAGGGCACCCAGTATGGTCACTGGACTGGTGTAGGATGGTGGGTCAGGGCACCCAGTATGGTCACTGGACTGGGAGCAAACTGGGGCATCTGGTTTGGTCCTCAAACTGGGATTCTGGTAACTGGAGTTCCAGGGCACACAGGATAGTTACTGGAACGGAGCAGGGTGGTGGGTCAGGGCACACAGGGTGCTTGCAGCAGGGCACCCACTAAAATCCCCAGACTGGGTCCAATAGATTGCTGTGTTGGGATACCCAGTATTGTACCCAAACTGGGATCCAGTGGACTGGGAGCCACTCAGCCAGCAGCACCTCCCTCAGCCCCCTCTCAGGTCAAACCTGTACAGACAGTTAATAACCAAAATAACATGGTTCTCCAGCAGTGTTTTACACCTCCATCGTGATCGCTGATTTCATGATGGGGTAACTGAGTCCCAGAGGTGGGAGCTGGATGGGAGGTGAGGTGGGGACCGAGGGTGCTGAGCCCCACGGGGACACGGAGCAGCCCCACCCCACCCTCTCCCAGCCCACCAGCAAACCCAGCCTGGGCGAGTTGGCACCTGGGGGTGAGGAAGGGCTTGCTGGCCGGTCCTGCCACCGCTCCTCCCATCCCAGAGGGGACAGACAGCAGGACATCACCCCCTCCCCATGGCAGGTCATCGTCCCCCATGTCTCCCCACGGGCTGGACCCCAAACCGATCCCGAAGGATGAGACGTGGCTGTGCGAACCTGCGAACCCCCCCGGCCGGGCCGGGACTCAATGGGGAGGCTGTGCCTGGCCCCATCCCGGCCGAGCAGCTGTCGCCGTCCCAAATCTCCGGCGGGCAGGCACGTCGGAAATCCCGGGTGTCGGAGGAGGGCTCTGCTCCGCATTCCTCGGCCGGGAGCGGGGACAGGGCCAAGCATCTCCCGGCCGCCTGCAGCTGCTCCCAAATATGTTACGACTTGTCACGGCCGCAGGAAGGGGTGTCGGTGAGCCTGGAAAGCGAGAGGGGACGCGGGATGAGGGGGTGTCTGGGGGGCTGGGAGGGAGGATCCGCCTGGAAGTGTCATTTTGGTGGGGTTGAAATCCCAGTGGGATGATCTCGGCCGGGTCCTGGCCATCCCCAGCCTTCCTCCCCATTAGGGGTGGTGTTCACACCTGGGGGATGCGGATGCTTCTTTGGGCACCCGAGATTTCACCAGCCCCTAAAACCAGCTTTTTCCACCCTTTCCATGGACGAAGCCGGCCAGATCCATCCCCACCATCGCTCCTCTAGGTCAGGGACTGCACAGCTCGGCAGGGATGTGCAACCAGTGTGTTCCGAGCACGGAGCAGGGACAACCCTCTGGAACTCGCAGGGACACCCACCAGGCTACAACACCCCCCAAAACCCCGCAAATCCCTCCCGTCGGGGAAAGCAAAGCAGCCGGGGCAGCGCGGGGTGTCTCCCTGCTCCTGGACCCGGCCTGGCTCGGGAAGCTGCCCCGGCGGAGCAAGGCCAAACCCTCCCTGATGGGATTTTCTCAATGGGCCGGTATTTTTAGCCGGGGCCGGGGTGTCCGCCTGTGCCCGCCGGCCGTGGCGGGGTGAGCCGTCCCCGAGAGGCCTCCGGCAGCCGGGGAAGGTCACCCAGCCCGTGACGGATCGCAGCACGTTCTGCCCGGGGCTCGCACAGCGTCGCCTTTGTGCTGCCTCCCAGCCGCCCCCATCCATCACGGGCTAACCTGACAGCCGGCAGCACAGCCCTAATCCCCCGCCGGCTCCGAGCTCCCCGGGGCACCGCCTGCAGCCGCCCCGGGCACCCGTGGGACGGGGGGAAAGACGCCTCATCCCCCGGCAGGTGCCTTTGGGGGGTGCTCGGGGTGGTGTGGGCTGTGATGGAGCCCCCCAGGAGCCCTCAGTGAGGGCTGCTGGCCCAGCAATTATCCCTGATTTGATACCGCCCAGAACGAGCCCGCTGGACCCACAGACCCCGCTGGACCCACAGACCCCTCTGGATCCACAGACCCCGCTGGACCCACAGACCCCCCTGGATCCACAGACCCCGCTGGACCCACAGACCCCCCTGAACCCACAGACCCCGCTGAACCCACAGACC
>JAWWEW010000073.1:233158-260728 GCA_035583185.1 Anabacerthia variegaticeps
CCCCTGCCGGGGTCATTTTCTGGGGGGGGGCGGCGGGGGGTGGCAGTGGCACGAGGCTGGTGACACGGAAGCCGGCGGGCAGGGTCTCAGCAGAGCCACTGAGCATGTTGATGCTGTGCACATCCCGCGGGCGGAACCGCTTCCGCCACGACGGCGTCCGGCGGAACGTCTTGTCATCGCCCTGCGAGGGACAAGGGCAAGGAGGGTGCTGAAGGGTCTGGGGCAAGGGGCTGAGGGGGCTGGGGGAGCTCAGCCTGGACAAAAGGAGGCTCAGGGGGGACCTTGTCGCTCTCTGCAACTCCCTGACAGGAGGGGTTGGGCTCTTCTCCCAGACAACCAGCAGAAGGACAAGAGGGCACGGCCTTAAGCTCTGCCAAGGGAGGTTTAGGTTGGGCATCAGGGAGAAGCTCTTTAGAGAGGGTGATCAGACATTGGAAGGGGCTGGCCAGGGCGGGTGGTGGAGTGACCGTCCCTAGAGGGGTTTAAGGAGAGCCTGGATGTGGCACTGGGTGACAAGCTGGTGTCAGGTCACAGCTTGGACTCGATGACCTCAGAGGTCTTTTCCAACCTGGTCGATTCTGTGATTCTTTTCCAGAAATTTTGCTCCCAAGGAGCCAATTATTCTGGCTTAAGAAAGGCTTCCCTGACACTTTTTATCTCCCTTCTGGCATTTCAGAAGTTCACTCTCCAATATGTGAGGAGAGGGCAGATGTCACAGGCTTTGCCTCCAGTGGGAAGAGAGGGGGGAGCAGAGGGAATAAAACTTGAAGAAGAAAGGGGAGGCATGTCTTTCTCAGGCCCAGTGCTGTTGCAGCAGCACTGCTGCAGGGTTTTTCCTTTGTAAGTTTTTAGTGTTCTCACCTTCCAAATCAGTATTCTTGGGTTCTTTCCACTGCCTTGGCATTTTTGGGGGTATTTACTTAACACCCTGCCAGGGCAAAGCAGGTCTGTGGGCCCAGGACCTCACCCCTGTGAGACACTAGCACATGGGGTGTGCCTGGCCCTGGTGACCAGCTCTAGCAGAGCAGAAATCACAGAATATTCTGAGTTGGAAGGGACCCACAGGGGTCACTGTGTCTAGCTCTTACATGAATGACCCTTACAGGGGTCAAACACCCAGCCCTGGTGTTCTTAGCACCATGGTCTGACAGCTGAGCCCATCTCAGGATCATCCAGCTGGGCCAAGGACATAGGAGACCTCTCTGAGGACCCAGGAAGGACATTGGCTTTTTCCTTTCCAGCTTGCCTGGCTCTTCTCCCCAGCCTGCAAAGATGCCTTGGAGACATCAACATATAAACCCCACTAGAGACCCCAAAGAGTCATGGAAGTGACACTCCAGCCCTTGGAGCATCGTGTGGCCTCCTCTGGATTCACTCCAGCAGCTCCACATCCTTTTGATGTTGGTGGCCCAGGGCTGGAGGCAGCTCTGCAGGTGGGGTCTCATCTGAGGGGGCAGTGGGGCAGAGTCCCCCCCTCTGCTGCCCCCACTGTGGGGGCAGCCCAGCACTGGGGGGCTTCTGGGTCCCAGCACACACACCCAGGCAGGCTGAGCTTCTCATCCCCCAGCACCCCCAAGTCCTTCCCCCAACATCCCGGGCCAAGGGCCAGGCTTGGCACTCACATCATCCAGCCTTCGATCCGTGCCCAAGGCCAGCAGGTTGTTGAACTCCCTCTCCAGCACCTGTCGAGCCTGAAATGGACCAAAAAATGAGCACTCCCCATCAATGGGGGATGTGTTTCCAGCCAAAAATCCCATCCCAGGAAAGCCTGAGAGTGACAGAAGAAGCCTGAGAGTGACAGAAACTCCCCATGTGCCATCGGAGAGCTCTGCTTTGAGGGGCAGAGCTGTGTTGGTGGGGCTGGTGGGGTCACCCCACAGCCGTGCCCCACACCCTCCTCCCACACGCCCCAAGGGTGCTGCTCCCACCTGTGTGTTCTGGGTGGGGATTTGCAGCACGAGTGCCAGGCTGTTGTGGTCGAAGTTCTCGTCGAGGGCCAGCAGGGCCCCGTGCACCCCACTCTCCACCAGGTTGTTGGCGTACTCGCGCAGCCCGATGGACTGGATCCAGTGAATGACTTGGTCATTGGTCCACACCAACACGTCTGCAAAAGAGCCAGGAGACACCTCAGGGCGTCTGATCATGTCCTGAGGTCCTTTGCCTTTGCTCCAGGATGATCCTGGGACTCCCCTTCCTGCTGGGAACATCTCACTTCAAAAGTAAAAGCTGAAATAACAGGCAGAAAACAACTGTGAAAATTAATCCTAAGAACCCACGGCTGCCACTGTAATTAGGGGCATTATCAGTAATGAGATGTAATCCAAGCAGCAGCCACATGTGCAGGGAATCTCAGGACAGCAACAGGGAAGGGGAGGCTGAGCAAGCTGGGGGTGTGCTGAGCATTGAAACGGGCAGGAGAAGACCTGATGCTCAGGTTGGGTCTCTGCTGTTCTCATACCCTCTCAGTGCCTCACTGGGGTCAGTGACATAAAGACACATTGGGGACATACTGAAGGGAGTTCTCCCCTGGAGGACAGACCTGTGGGCTCAGAAACAATGATTGTATGTTAAAAATAAGGGACAGGAGAAGGACCATCACTGGCCATCCCGTGGGAGCTTGCCCTTCTCCTTTCGCAGGCAGGAGCAGGGTGTGCAGGGGCTGACCTTTGATCTCGTGCTGGGTCTCCTCTCGCCTTCTCTCAAGCTCTTTGCGGTCGTAGTTGAGCCTCTTGAGGCACATGATGCCATACTGGAGGCTGGTGCTGCAAGGACAGGACGTGTCACCTCCCCTTAGGGGCTCAGTGTCACAGGGCACGGGGCAGGGAGAGACCTGTGCAGGGTCCCACTTCCCCATGTGCCCCAAGGGTGCTTTGGGGCAGGGATGGGTCAGGACAGACACAACCCAAAGCTGGAAAGTGGGGAATGTCCTTCCATCCCATGGCAATTCCCCACTCCATCAGTCCCAGCCTGTCCCAGCTGCACATGGATCGTGATGCCTCGTGCTTAGTGGGGGACAGGGAAGGGAGAACCAGCCCAGGGGCTGCTCCAGGCTCGAGGGTTCATCAGGGAGCACTGGCAGGCTGTTGGACACATCTCCATGGCCAGGGGGGATGGTCGAACCCCATGACTGGCGTTTGAGCAGTGGCTGGGGTGGCATCAGCAGATCACTGCTCAGCCTGCCAGCAGGGCACTGGGTGGGATGAACCTTCACTCCTGCCCACGGTTTGCTCCACAAGCAGGAGAAGGCTTGGTCCTCTGCACTTGGGCAGCAAGGGGTGTGATGAAGCAGAACACTCCCCATAAGAGCTGCCCCAGCCCAGGTGGGCGAGTCCAGCCCAGAAGAGCCATCCAGGGCTGGCCAAGCTGGGGAACAATCCCCCAGACCACCCCCTCCTCTGCTCCCCATGCACCCACTGCACCCCAGGGCCCTCCCAGGGGAAGGACTCACCGGTGGAAACTGTCCACCATCTTCAAGTGCACCCTGAGGTCTTTCTTGGTGAGGTGGTCCAGCATGCGGGCATCCACCAGACACTCCATGAAGTAGCTGCGGTACTGGGGGAGGCCCAAGCTGGGCAGCCACTCGTTCCCAATCCACTCGTGGTTCATGTCCCCATAGGCCAATGTCTGTGGAGGAGAAAATGGAGAAGCTGGGGAGAAACCCTGGGCTTGGTGGAGCTGGAAAATCCCAGGAGAGCAGCACTGCATCCCAAAGGTCACTGTCCCGAGGGCCAAACCCAGGCCAGAGGAGTTTAACCCTGAATTTAACCCCGAGTTTAACCCCAAGTTTAACTCCGAGTTTAACCCCGAGGGAACAGTCCTGTTGGCCATGGTCTGTGTCCTGCTGATGTCCCCAAGGAGACAAGGCCGTTGCCCAAAAGCAAGGAATAGCTGGACTTTCTGAGCAGCTGGTTCTGGGAAAGCTGAACCAACTGAAAAACAGGTTTCAGTGCACTCCCAACTGATATTTAAGAATCTCTATTTTAAGAATCTCTATTTTATTACTTTTAAAAAAATTCAGTTTTGGGCAGAAAACACTCCCGTTCACTTTCACTGCAAACTGGGGCTGGGTCCAAAAATTAAATAAAACCCTCCAGCATAAAGGTAAAACTTTTGAGAGTGATAAAACCAGAAGAGATGGATCCAAGCGGGACTCTTTCCTCCCACCTTTTTGGTTCATGCAATGGCCTCTATGGACTTGGGGGCAAAAACCAGGTGAAAAGTAAATGTCTGTATCTTACAGAGCGAAGAGTCACTGCCTGGAAAAGAAGGGGACCCTGCAAGGTCCCAGGAGGACACCCTGCACCTGAAAAGTGGCTCTGGAGCAGCCCCAGGGTGCAGGTTCAGACCCCAACAGGGATTGAGGGAATGTGGAAGCCCCAAATTCATCCCCCAGGAATGTCCAGCTGTCCCTCCCACGACCACCCCATGCACCACGCCACAAAGGGTGACACAGGGACCTCACCTGTGCCCAGCTGCCTTCCTCTGTGTCCTAGGTGTGACACATGCAGCATGTCAACAGAAAGGACAGGTAAAGTCAGTGCCTGGCATAGTGACAGCCTCTGCCATGGGCAGGACCACGAGGCAGGACCCGGAGGGGACAGAGGTCACTCTCATGGATCCGTGGCTTGGGGAGCTCAGTTATGTCACCAGGAGCTGGGTTTGAGTGTCACCCCATCTCTAACCCAGTAAGGAGGACACAGGATGAGCCTTGGGCTGGGGACAGCACCAACACTGGGGCTCCTCCATCCTCCCTGGGGAATGAGGGGGGTTCTTGTGTCCCCCCAAGGTCAGAGGGATGCAGACAGAACTTTCAGCTTCAGTTCCTGGGTCACAACGCCCAGAGGGGCTGCCCAACCCAATCTAATGGTTGTGTAGCTCCGTCCTTCCCTGTCAGCCTGGGCTGGTTCCCTTCAGAAAACCCGCCAAGGGACAGTGTCACCTCCCTGAGCTCTCTGTCCCCAAAAGCCACCTGCCAGTCACAGGCCCATGCTGATCATAGAGCAGCAAAAAACGTTTGGTAAAATGGTTAATTCATAGAAGCACTGAATGGTTTGGGTGGGAAGAACCTTAAAGCTCATCTGACTCCACCCCCTGCCATGGGCAGGGACACCTTCCACTAGGCCAGATTGCTCCAAGTCCCATCCAACCTGGCCTTGGACACACAATTCACCCACAAATCCCAAATGCTGCCCCTGCTCTGAAACATGAGGTCATTAGGCTGCAGAGAGGGCAGCATGGCTACACCTTCAAAGCAGCCAGAGCCTTTGGGGACACAGCCACGTCCCCATGAGGGACCCCAAGCTACGAGCCAGCGGCAGAGTCAGGCAGAGGGGACAACCTTTGGGTTGCTGAGGTCAATGGGGGGTGAGGCAGGGCCTTTTCTGGGTGCAGAATGATGCCCTCATGTGTCTTGATTTTGGCCTTTAAGTCCCAACCCACAGACAGGCTGCTCCAGAAACCCACAAACGAAAATGCAGCCCATGGCTTTAAGCCAGTTTTAAGAATTTTTGGGATATTAGAGGTTGAAAGATGGTTTCTAAGCAGGTGCAGGGTGCAGGCCAAGAGCTGACACATGAGATGCAGCAGAAATCCCTCTCCCTCCTGGGGTCTGGGGCATTAACACATGCCCAGAGCTCGATAACACCGCGGGGCTGCTCAGCCCTCACCGTCTTGGTGGAGGTTGCCAAGTTCTCCATCTCCTCATGGGTGACCCAGACGTTTCCAGAGGACTGCAGGGAAAAGAGCAGAGTGGTCAGAGCCAACCACCACAGAGCTGTGGAGTCATTAAAGTTGGAAAAAACCTTCAGTATCACCGAGTCCAAGCACCAACCCAGCACCACCACCACAGGCACCACTGAACCGTGTCCTCAAGTGCCACATCCACTCATTTTTTGAACACTTCCAGGGGTGGGGACTCCTGGGCAGCTCTGCCAAGGCCTGAACAACCTTTCCATGAAGAAATTTTCCCAAATATCCAACCTGCCCCTCTCCTGGCACAGCATGAGGCTGTTCCCTCTCCTCCTGTCCCTGTTCCCTGGATCAGAGTCCACCCCCCACCCATCTCACCCTCCTGTGGGGAATCCTGGAGAGGGAGGTCCCCCCTGAGCCTCCTTTTCTCCAGGCTGAGCCCCCGCAGCTCCCTCAGCCTCTCCTGCTGCTCCAGCCCCTTCCCAGCTCCGTTCCTTTCCCTGGACATGCTCCAGCCCCTCAATGGCTCTCCTGTGAGGGGCCCAAAACTGCGCCCAGGACTCCACATGGGGCCTCAGCTGTGCCCAGCACAGAGGGATGGGCACTGGTCCTGCTGGTCACACCATGGCTGCTACAGCCCAGGTGTCACTGACCTTCTTGGCCACCTGGTCACACCTGGGCTCATGTCCAGTCAGTGCTGACCAGCACCAAAAACTGGGCTGGAAACAAGTCCAGCTCAGGCTGATGGAGGATCAGACCCCTCTGAGCCTGGAGCTGTGTTGGGGACACCCCACCTCCTTGCAGCTCATCTTGGTGACGTCCTGTGGGGACCCTGGGCTGTCCTTGCAGCCACAAAGAGCCAAGCAAGACCCTTTGCAGTTTGTTGGGATGTTCCAGGAGCCTGTGGGCCTGTCCCTCCCAGCTGTGACCCCAGACACAGCCACTTGAGGGGGACACAACCTTTCCTCCTGCCAGCTGCTGTTCTACAGATGTGCCTTGGCATTACTGGGGCACCACTAACCCCTCGAGGGGTTTGGGAGCAGCTCAAGACACAATCCCTCCATCCTCCCTGGGGCAAGGCTGGCACGTGCAGCTGCTCTGGGTTGCCCCAGGAATTTCACGTGGTGCCAGGAAAAGACTGGTGTTGAAATGATGAGGAAACATCTGTGTGTGCCTGAGCCGGCGCTGTAGATCAGGAAGGTTTGCATTTGGGCTGTTTGGATGGGATTTTATCCTCTCCAGCACAGCCAGGCCCTCAGCTCTGCTCCTTGAAGGGCAGGGACAGCTTCTTGCTGACAACCCAAGTGAGGACAAGGAGCACTGAGACAGGAAAAGATCTTCACATCTGATGGCCAGAAATGATCTTTGTGCCTGCTCTGACTGGGTGTTGGCGTAGACACCCTTTTTAGGGAAGATTTCACTTTGAGATTAGAGCTTAATTAGGTGTTTCACTGAGGGAGAGTTTCTGCCTGAGAAGAGACCCCTTTCTCAAAGATAGTTGGATGTTTCTTTCCCTCTTGCATTCCAGAGAAAAGCTGCAGTATCTCCCTGTGGTCTGAGGAGAAACAAACCCTCCCAGTGTCACAGGGAGAGCCTGGGAGGGAGAACAAAGAGGATAACAGGCCTGGAAGAGACCAGGAGGTGTGTCCTTCTCTTGGTAAGTATTTAGCATTCCCAACTTCAGAATTAACCTTTTGGATTCTTTCCAGTGCCTTGGCATTTCTGGGGGTACCTGCCTATATTTTACCATGATAAGGAACATCATCTTACCATGAGGGAACATCACCATGAGGGAACACCACGAGGGAACACCAATAAGAGGGAACATCACCATGAGGGACCATCAATAAGAGGGAACACCACCATCAGGGAACATCACCATGAAGGACCATCAATAAGAGGGAACACCACCATCAGGGAACACCACCATGAGGGACCATCAATAAGAGGGAACACCACCATCAGGGAACACCACCATGAGGGACCATCACCCCTCCAAGGCCACGCTGTAACCCTGGGATTCCTGATGGTGATTCTGAGGGAAAGAAGGGAAACCAGGGTGCTGTGGGGGTGTGTGAGGGGCAGGGGGCACTCACCGTGCGGGAGGTGGGTGGTGCTGAGGGGCTGGTGAGTGAGACCATCTCCTGGATGGCCAGGCGCAGCTTGAGGCGGTGCAGGGCGTTGCTGATGCCGATCTCCCGCTGGATCTCGGTGTCCGACAGCGCCGACATGATGGCCCCACTCTTCACGTTGGCACGGCAGGCGGCGACGTACCAGGCTGGCATCCCCACCCAGAGCTGCCAGGACAGGGCAAAGCCAGTGACTGCCCAGCTGAGCCACCCCAGTGCCCCACTGAGCCACCCCACTGCCCCACTGAGCCATCCCACTGCCCAGCTGAGCCACCCCAGTGCCCCACTGAGCCACCCCACTGCCCAGCTGAGCCACCCCAGTGCCCCACTGAGCCACCCCACTGCCCCACTGAGCCTCCCCACTGACTGACTGAGCCATCCCACTGCCTCACTGAGCCACCCCACTGCCCCACTCCAGTGCCCAGCTGAGCCACCCCACTGCCCCATCCCACTGCCCAGCTGAGCCACCCCACTGCCCCACTGAGCCACCCCACTGTCCAGTTGAGCCATCCCACTGCCCCTGGCAGGGTCAAGGCCACCCTGGTTGAAGCTCAGCACCAAAGCTGAGCACCCACAGGGGTTCTGTCTGGGTGGCACCTCTCACAGGTGGCCTGTGGGCAGCCCAGTATTGCTGTGTGTGGTGGACACAGCACAGCCCTCCAGAGAGTCATGGAATCAGCAAGGCTGGAAAAGCCCTCTAAGACCATCAAGTCCAACCATTCCCCCAGCACCAACTCACGTCCTCAGGTGTCACATTCACTTGTTTTCTGAACACTTCCAGGGGTGGGGACTCCACCACTGCCCTGGGCAGCTGTGCCAGGGCCTGACCAGCCTTTCCATGAAAAAAATTTCCTGATATCCAACCTGCCCCTCCCATGGCACAGCCTGAGGCCGTTCCCTCTCTCCCTGTCCCTGTTCCCTGGGAGCAGAGCCTGACTCTCACCTATCCCACCCTCCTGTCAGGGAGCTGCAGAGCCAGAAGGACCCCTGAGCCTCCTTTTCTCCAGGTTGAGCCCCCCCAACTCCCTCAGCTGCTCCTCCTCAGGCTTGTGCTCTAACCCAAAGTTCTCCTCAAACCACAACTCTACAGACTCCAGGAGGGATTTGGGGATCTCCTCTGCTCCTCAGGGATTTTCAGCACCGAGTGCAGGGACCAAGCCTGGTGGGACTGGGGATGCTGGGGGACCAGCAGTGACAGCATGGGGACAATGCTTGGGCTCTGCCTCACCTCCAGCCAGGACACCACAGTGGGGCCATCCCAGTGAGCAAAGGGCAATCCTTTCCTCCGAGCCTCTTCCAGGAGTTCATGCCTGGAAGGAACAGAAGCAGGAGAATGATTTACTGGGGGGTTTAGGGGACAGGGAGCAGCTCCTGAGAAGGAACAGACCATGGGCAGTAAGAACCAGTGGCAGGCAAAGCAAGGCAGGAGGTAACAGGGCTGAAGGGAAGGCAAAGAGGAGAAGACCTCCCAGCAATTCTCAGTCCCATTCTGTGCCTTCCCAGCCTCTTTCCTTGCTGGGGTAGGGCAGCAATTCACTCACTTCTTGCGCAGTCGCCGATCCTTCTCGGCCTGGGCACCCAGCTTGCCAAGTCCCAGGGTGTCCTGGAGACCCCCCTCCACGTCAGTCAGCACCACTGTGGGCAAGGAAGACCACCCTGGGTCACAGTGACATCCCAGGGCCCCTGTGACATCCCCCACTGCCACTGTCCCCATGCCAGGGTGTTGAGGATGTGCAATCACAGCACACGAGTGACAGTCCCCATTTCCAACCCTCCCGGCCCCTGCGAAGCCCAAGGGAATTCCCAGCTGCCATCCCTCCTGTATCAAAGGAAGCAGTAAAGGATTTGGGAGTGGAGAAACAGCTCCTACCAAAGGGCTCTGCAAACTCCACCAGGTCCCACAGGGAGGGCAGCAGATTTGGGGACATTAATATCCTGAGATAAGGGCTCACCACCCACACCCCAGCCCTGGCAGGGCATTGAGAGGGACACCAAACTCAGGCCATGGGGCAGGAAGCACCAGGCTCCAACTGTCCTGGAGCTGCCATGGCCCCGACATTCCCAAACCAGCAGGGGTGTCCCTGCCCCTCCACCTGTCACCCAGGAGCACCCCGAGGCCAGGAGGGTGCAGAGCCTGGCCCCAGGATGCCCACCCAGCATGCAGGGATGGGGTTGCTCACAGACCCTGCCCCGTGGCCCCTTCTCTGCTCAGCTGGATCAAGCGACCCTTCTCCTTTTTGCCAAACAAGCGCCCGATGGAGGATTTGATGCCCTTCCTCTTGGAGCCCTTGTGCAAGGAGTCCTGGCTGCTGCTGGGGTTGCTGGCCTGATCCTCCAGCGAGCTGGGATGGAGGGGGAGAGGAACAGCAAAGACTGTAGGTGATTCCCGAGCAGACCCACAACCCCACACGTGCCCCATGCCCACCCCCAAACCAAGGGTGAGATCCAAGGGGCACTCCCCATACCTCTTGCCATCCTCCTGGCTCAGGGCAGGGTGGCCCAGCTTCTCCAGCCTCAGCGCCCGGGGTGAGGACGGCGGGGACGTCTCACATTTGATGGTGGTTTTATCCTCCCGGCTCTCGTCCCGAGCTGCAGGCGACTGAACAAGCGGGGAAGCCATGAGGGTGGGCAGCCAGAGCCCAGCTCCATCCTTGCCCTGCTGCCTGCCTCTCTCTTGCTCCGTGGAGGCATGGCCAAAAGAGCCACCAGAGCCCTGAGGCTTTGCCATGCTCCAGGATTGGCCCGAATCAGAGCTCTGGCAATGGTTCCAGATGCCCAAGAGGATGGGGAGGATGGCCACATGGCCGAGATCCTGGGAATGGGGAGGTGAGAGGCTGCAGCCCCATGGTCCAGGGCAGGGTGTGGGGACAGAAACTGCTGGCCCTCAGCAGAGGGCTGTGAGGAGCACAGATGGCAATGTCCCAAAGACACCCTGTCGCCAGTGGGGACACAATGTTTGAGGACCCAGTGGCTTTCTGAACCTCCCCACGTCCTGCCAGACCCCCCAGGCTGCCAGCGGGAACACGTCCAAGCACCTTTGGGGATCCCCACGATCCTCCTGCTGAAGCCCTGGGGTCCCCAGCTCCATCCCGCGCCTGCTGCACCCTGACCCGGGGTGGGCAAAGCCAGGAGCAGGCTGGAAAAAGGGCTTGGACAAAACCCAACGGGATGGGAGCCACTCACTAGCAGTTTCCTCCGGTGCTTCCTCAAGTCGCTGGGCTGATTGCAAGGGGGAAAGCGAGAGAGACACAGAAAGGGGGGCAGTTAATGGAGAGCAGTCCCGGGGCCAGGCGTGCCGGGCTGGAGACAGCGAACACGGGCACCCCCGTGCCAACACCCCCACCCACGAGGGTGCCAGGGCACCGCTGCCACCCCACGGCCACCCCCACCTGCCCAGCCCCCCGGCAGCCCCCCAGGATCCCCCCTGGCCCTCCTCACCAGCGTCATGATGCCCATGCGGTCCAGGTCCTGCGCGGCACTGCGGGAGCTGAGCTTGGGCGTGGAGCGGCCGCTGAGCGGGGGGGACGAGCTGGCCAAGGACAGGGCGGTCAGCGAGGTGGGGATGGAGGCCCTCTTGCAGAGCTGGGTGAGGTTGAGCCCCTCCATGCTGCCACTGGTGACGCGCGTCTCCAGCTCCTCCGCACGCAGCTCGGTGGATTCCTTCTCCTCCTGGATCATCCTGCGGGAGCAGCAGGGCTCAGGGCTCCCGGCTCCCCACCTTTGTGGGGAGTCTCCTCACACCTGCCAGCCACCGACAAGCCCCTGATCTCCAGGAATGGCAGCAGGGTCCATCAGCATTGACACAAACCAGGGCTGAGATACATCATGATTTCTTTTAATACTCATGGAGAACTTTTTTAAAAATAACGATCCTTTAAAATAATGACCCTGTGGTCCAGCACTGGTGCAGCTGAGGGACAAGGAGACACAGGCAAGAAGGACCAAGTCCTGTGACAGGATACCCTGGAGCCATTTCCCTGGCTGAAGATGCACCAATTTTAGGGCACCAGAGACTCCCCCCACCACCTGGCAGCTTGTTGCCCCTCTGGAGCCATTCCAGCAGAAGGCAGTGGTGGGTTTTGGCCACGGTCACTACCTGATCTCCTCGTTGATGGCATCCAGCTGCTCCTGGAGCATCATGGCCAACGTCTGCGCATCCGAGTGCCCCCCGGGGGAGAGCACGTCCATGGAGCTGAAGAGCGTCTCGCGGTCATCCTCGTCCACGTCGGAGATGTCGGGGTCGCTGTCGAAGGCGTGAGGCCCCGTGGCCAGGACACTGCCTGCCTGCGCCTGCTCCCAGTCCTGGCAGGGGACAAGGGCCACTGGTCCTACACGGCACCCCCAAAAAGCCAAACTGGAGAGCTCCAGGCAGGAGCTGCAGCTCAGTGTGACCTCAAGGGGAAAACCTTCCTACCATGTGGCCAGGTGGCTAAGAAGGCCAGTGGCATCCTGGCCTGGCTGAGGAACAGTGTGGGCAGCAGGAGCAGGGAAGGGATTCTGCCCCTGCAGTGGGCACTGCTGAGGCCACACCTCGAGTGCTGTGTCCAGTGCTGGGTTCCTCCATTTAGGAGGGATACTGAGGTTCTAGAGTGTGTCCAAGGAGGGGCAACAAGGCTGGGAAGGGTCTGGAGCACCAGGAGCATCTGAGGGAGCTTGGGGGGCTCAGTCTGGAGAGGCTCAGGGGGACCTTCTCACTCTACAACTCCCTGACAGGAGGGGGGAGCTGGGGTGGGGTTAGGGTTAGGGTTAGGGTTAGGGTTAGGTCTTCTCCCAGACAACCAGCAGAAGGACAAGAGGGACACAGTCTTGAGGTGCTCCAGGGGAGGTTTAGGTTGGACATTAGGAAGAAATTCTTTACAGACAGAGTGGTTGGGCATTGGAAGGGGCTGCCCAGGAGGGTGGTGGAGTCGCCGTCCCTGGAGGGGTTTAAGAAGAGCCTGGAGGTGGCACTCAGTGCCATGATCTGGGTGACAAGGTGGTGTTGGGTCACAGCTTGGACTCGATGACCTCAGAGGTCTTTTCCAACCCAACTGATTCTGTGATTCTGTGTCACCCCATCCATGCACCAGGTGAAGGAAACCGTCCCACGTCCCCAAATCAGGGCACACGGGACCAGGATGGCAGGCAGGAGCAGAGCCCAGCCCCTCCTCTGTGCCCCTACTGGGTTACCTTGGCTTGCTCCTCTCTCCGGGCGGCGAATCGACCCTTCTGTGCCCGGGCCAGGCCCGGGGCTGCCCCGAAGGGCTCAGCGGGCGCGTGGACCACGGCGCCCAGAGGGAAGCGCAGGTCTGTGGCACTGCCCATGTGGGACCTGGGGACAGAGAGCCCTGTGGTGGGCACTGCTCTGTGCAAAGATGCCCAGGCTGCCCCCTCACAGCCAGGGCTGCTCAGGACAGAGCAGGATGAGGCCACTCTGGGATGGCCATCCCAGTGGGCCTTGAAAGGAGGCAGGACCAGACTCTGGAAAAAGTGTCCCATTATGCCCACACTGGCCGTGGAAGTGTGCTTATGGATTCATGGAATCATAAAATGTTCTGAGCTGGAAGGCACCCACAAGGATCATCCAGTCCAACTCCTGGTCCTGCACAGACATCCCAACAATCCCATCCTGTCCTTCAGAGCCTTGTCCAAACCCTCCTGGAGCTCTGGCAGCCTTGGGGCTGCGCCCACTGCCCTGGGGAGCCTGCTCAGTGCCCACCACGCTCTTGGGGAAGAACCTTTTCCAATATCCAACCCAACCCTGCCCTGACACAACTCCAGCCGTTCCCTGGGTCCTGCCCCTGCCCACACAGAGCAGAGGTTGGAGCTGCCCCTCCTCTGCCCCTCTGAGGATGCTGCACACACCCAGGAGATCCCACCTCAGGAGGCTTCAACTTTCCCACAGACTGCAGAAATGTCAGCCCTGGGCCCTTCCCTGCAGCTCCCTCCCCTTTCTCTGTCCCCACTAGTTCATCCAGCTAGTTTGCACCCCAAACCCCCTCCAGAACAGTTGCCCCTCCCTCTCCAGAACAGCTCAAACCTCCTAGCACGTATAGCACAACTTGTGCTTGCCTTCTCCATCCCCACAACAAGGGCCACTCAGGGAGCTCTTCTCCTTCTCATGTTTGTTCCAACATTTTCAGGAAAAAGCCTCCTTATGGGGGTTGGGCTCTTCTCCAAGGGAACCAGTGACAGGACAAGGGGAAATTAGGGGGGAAACAGGGGAGAAATTAGGAAAAATGTCTTCATTGAAAGAGTGGTTAAGCACTGGCACAGGCTGTGGTGGAGTCACCATCCCTGGAAGCGTTCCAAAAAATGAGTGGATGTGGCACTTTGTGAGATGATTTAGTGGGAATGGTATTTGGACAAAAGCTGGACTGGATCTTGGAGGTCTTTTCCAACCCTAATGATTCCATAATTCTATGAATAAAATCCCACTTGAAGCATCCTCCAAGCATAAGGACATGAGCATTTTGGGGGATGTCCTAGCAGAAATCAACTGGTACTTCTTCATCCTCCTCCTCCTCCTCCTCCTCCTCCTCCTCCTCTGCGCTGGGGCTGTGCTGGGGAGCAGGTCCTGTGCCAGGCAGGGCAAGGCTGCAGCTGCTGCTGGGCATGAGGACACTTTGTGCCACTCCCAGTGCTCCTTCCATGTCTCCACGTCGCCTGGTTGCTCCTCCTTGCCCGGGATACCCACCCGGGGGCACGGGGCTGTTACACACTGGTACAGGAGACAATTTAATTTCGGAGGAATTTTGGGTGACAGAAACAGTGTCTCAGCAGGGTTTGTCCCCCGTGGTGGGCCTGGTTTCCAGTGCAGATGCAGGTCTGGGCTCCCCTCCTGCGCCCAGACAACACCACCAGCACCACGAGCAGCTTGACTGGTGCCAGGCTGGGCTTTGCAGAGGAAGGCACAGCCCAAATTCCAGGGGGTTTAAGCTGCTTCCCAGCTAAGACCAGATAGAGGCACCTTAGATGAAAGCTGACATTTCAGCTGGGGGATTATTCAGATTTCTGCTGATTTTTCCTCCAAGAAATATTAAACATCCCATTGAATTGTCCATTCTGCTCTTACACACCCAAGGAAGGAGGTCCCACACATGCTCCAGACCTTCCTCCAGTGCTCAGCCACCCAGGCTCTTCCTCACTCTGCCCTTTTCTTCTCTCCATGACAGACATGGGGCCTCCAAACCTTCCACTCTCTGCTGGCAGATTTGAGGCTGGTTTCGGTGGCTCCTCCTCAATTTTTGCAGCATTCCTGGGAGTGGGATTTTCCCATCTGGTTGTGCTCCATTGACCCCTCACTGTCTTGAAACCACATTGAAAGTGCTCAGGAGAGGAGGAGGAGTGCTCAGGAGAGGATGTGACCTCCCAGGTGGCAGCAGCAGCAGCACAGAGGGGTGCATGTCTTGCTCTCCCCTCCTTTTCTACCTCCCTGTTTTTCTGCAGCAGTGCTGGGTTATCCTGGTCAGTGCCATTGGGCTGAGAGCCCATGGACTCACCCCTGCTCCTGGAGCTCTGGGCTGGGCTGTCCCCACCTCCCAGCTGGCTTTACATGAAAGGCTGTGGGAGGACCATTGTAGAAGGGAGGGCAAAAATCAGAGGGTTCACTCTCTTTTACCTGCAGCACCTCAAAAATGATTCCTCCTTCTCCGCCAGCCCATCCCCTGCATGCCACAGGGGGAAAGGCATTTGGGGAAACATCTTAGAAAATCAACCCCTGAGCCCTTTTGTGTGGAAAAACAAACAATGCCCAGTGGGTTTTCACCCTTGGAAGGGAACATTTTGTGCCATTCTAAACAGGCTGTGTCCCACTCAGCGCAGACCCACGGAGGGACAGCACACCCTGCCACCAGAAATGCCAACTGCACTTTGGGGGTCCCTGCAGCAAAATGCCCCCAGAGCTGTGGGTGCAGGAGGCAGGGGCTGGGCCCTGGCTCTTACCTGGAGTGAACACTCTCCACGAATGTCCCACTTCTGGTCTTGAGCTGGTCGACCTCCAGCCTCAGCTTGTCGATCTCGTCGGACAAGCGTCGCTGTTCAGGGCGAGACGAGACAGGCAGGGGTTGGGTTTGCTCTGAGCAGCTCCCAGGTTTGGGGCAATCCACATCCTCGGCTATTGCCAGGCTTATATTCCCTTCAAAAATCCCCATCCCGGCTTTAAAGCAGCTTGGATGCACCAGGAAAGAACCAGCTCATGCAGGCACAGAGAGTGAGGGTGCTGGGGAGGGAGCGCAGGACGGACAGACAGACACGTGTGTGCTCGAGCCATGCTGGTTTGGGAGATGAAGGAAAACTGGTCCCAGTTGGATGCTCTGGTTTTGCATGTTCTCTTGGCAAAGGACCACGGTGAGGGACCCACCAGCCAGATTTGGTGCTGGCCCTGTCCCTGCTCCTGCCAGCCCCATTCCCAGGGGGGAGCTGTACCTGCACTGGGAGATGGGAGAGGGGAGGCTGCAGAGAAGGAGGGAGGGGAGAGGGGATTCTCCTGCACAGCAGGATCCAGTCAGGTGGGTGACATCCCAGCAGCAGCATCCTTGGAACATCTGGGACATCAGATCCTCCCCAGCCAGGCAGGACACATGGGGCACATGCCAAAAGCTCCCATTGCTTCCCAAAGCTGCAACCGTCCAGCTTTCCAGCACAGGCCAGCAGGGATTCATGCAGACCCCACAGAGATGCTTTATCTGAGAGCAGGGGGCTGGGAAGAGCTGCAGGGCCTCTGCAGCCTGGACAAGGAGCAGATCTCCCCCACATTTGGGCAAGCCTTGGGGGGAAGGGGATGTGGCTGCCTGATCCCTCCTCTATATGTGGGAAAAGCCAGCCTGGCCTCGGGGGGTCGGGAATGGCTGAGTGGGACAGAAATACAGAGACAGGACCAAACGTGCCTGTTGGGGAGCCAACCCAGGCACCTCCAGCAAGGTGGGTGGCAGCTTCCATGCAGCCACTGTGTGGGTTAGTTTGTGGCCTCATGCTGCCAGGCGTGCCAGGATGCCAATTCCAGGGTGCCAGCTCCTCCAAAACTATGGAATTTTGGGAGGAACCACTGCCCCTACCCTGGGGTTAGGGGTGAGAAGTGCAGTCACTGGGGCAGCCTCCCTGCAGCCACATTTACCTTGTCGTGCTGGTGTTCCTCTATCTGCTTTTGGGTATTTTCCAGCTCTTGTAACAATGTGTTCTTTGGAAAAAAAACACCCAAATAAAATAAAAAGGGAACAAAAATAGGAGAGAAAAAGAGAGACCGTTTAGGAAACAGCCCTGAGGTTTCCCGGGAATGGCCAGAGTGGGATCCCTGTGTGGTGGACACCTGGCACAGGGATGGCAAAGGCTCCCTGAGCTGTTCCTCCCCTGCCTGACTGGATGGGCATCTCCTCTGCAAACCTCTCCTGCCCCTCAGGCAGGGTGGCCACAGCTCATCTGCTGCCCCATGCCAGCCCTGGGCATGGCCAGGGAGGGCAAAGAGCAGTGAGGGGTTTGGTGGGCAGGGCTTGGAGATTAGGGAATGTGTCTGAGAGGGGACCAACTCCTCCAGCAGCTGGATGGAGGGCAGAAGTGTGGGGAATAGCAGGGGGGAAAGCAGGTGTGTTTATACAACCATAGAATATGGAATTGTTAAGGTTGGAAAATGTCCTCAAGAGCAACTGTTCCTCCAGCACTTCCCCCTAACCCATGTCCACATGGGTGCCACAGCCATGGGTTTTTTGGACACTTCCAGGGATGGTGCCTCCACCACTGCCCTGGGCAGCTGTGCCAATGCCAGAACCCTTCCTGTGGAAAATTTCGGTCCTAATATCTAATCTAAACCTGCCCTGGTGAGTTTGAACTCCTGCTCTTGTGCTCTTTCTGGAGCAGAAAGTTTGTGCTCCTCTGGCAGCCAAACTGGATCATTTTTGCCCATGAAAGACCAGGAGAAGGTCTCTGGGTGGGCCAGTGCTGGCACCAGGCTGGGGAGCTGGCGATGCCCAAGATGCCACCACTCTGGTCCCTGTTACTTGCTGGGGTGGGGTTTGGACTCATCCCCATGGCTTGGGTCCTGCTCTTTATCCAGAGCTGAACAACTGGACACACTGGCAGAGCCACAACTGGCTGGGGACAGGAGAAGCAGAGCAGCAGGGAGACAGAGCCAGGCCAGGGGGCATCAGCTGGGGCACAGACCCCTGAGTGCCCTCACTGGGAAGTCTGGGCCCTGCAGGAACCCAAGGGGAAGGAAATTACCAAGGCCTGACCTCCCACTGGCACTGGGAGGTGAATCCTTGCTCTGAGCCAGCTGCTCTCCAGCGAGTTGAACTCACACTGGGGCAGCAGCAGCTCCAGCTGGCTCTTCCAAGGAAAACCCAGTTCCCCAGGAGTGGGCTGGGAGCTGGGAGGCTGCTCGTGGGCACTGCCCTGGCTTGGAGGGGGCAGATGAGTGTGGGTTTGGAGGAAGGAAGGTCTGAAGGCAGCACGTGGAGGGGGTGGGCAGTGGGACAGCAGGAATGCTGCATTTGCAAAATGCAGCTGGGATTTGCTCTGGCACCAGGGCACGGGTGGCACTGAGGCTGTGCCAGCAGAGACACGGGGAAGGGAGGGGGAAGGTGGTGGGGAGGGGATCTCCCTGCATGAGGGTGAGATGGGGAGCAGCTCCCACACGGCTAGAGTCCTGAATGTGGGCATTTCTCCATCCCTGCACAGCCACTTCCAACCCTCTGCCGTGGTTGGATGAGGCTCCATGCCGAGGGACCTGCAGACCCCCGAGCCCCCCAACAGCCCCCCAGGAGGACCCCCTGTCCCCCAGGCTCTACCTTCTCCTCCAGGGCTGCCATCCTCTCCTTGAGGTGCAGCTGCAGCCGCTCGTTGGACTCGCTCAGCAGCCGGTCCACGGTGTCCGAGAGCCGCTTGTTGTGCTCCTCGTTCATCTTCTCCCTCTGCCGGGCCTGGCACAGCAAACAGTGACCAACCATGTCACCCCCAGAGGGGCTGGTCCTCCTGCCCCTGAGGGCCATCCTCTGCCTGCTGCGGGGTCAGCACTGCCCCACCACGCCCAGCTTTTGGGGCCACATCCACCCCTGTGTTGTGGCTCAGCTGGTTTCTGCCACCTCCCAGCCAGGGGTGGGCAGGAGAGAGGACAGGATTTGGGGAGATCCTGCCTGCCTGACCCTCAAGGAAGAGCCATCTGTGTCTCTTCCAGGAACAGCCACACTGGGACAGCCACATTCCAGACCCCAAACCTCTGGAATTGCAAAACCAGCAGGGGCTCCCCCAGGGGCACAGCTGTAATGCCCAGGAAATGGGCATCACAGGCTCCTGCAGGCACAGCCCAAGGAGCACAGCAGGGCCTGCCCAGCCCATGGCACAGCAGCTCAGCCTCCCCTGCCCTTTGGATCCTGCTCATCCAGGCTCGGGGGAAGAGCTGTTGGAGCCACCCCTTCCACCCTGCCTTTGGGGTCCCAGCGTGACCCAGGGGGAGATGCTGGGAGAGGAGCTGGTGTGCAATGTTAACAGCAAGACTTGGATGCCTGGGAGAGGGGGAAATCACAGCAGGGAGTGCCAGCAGCTCCTGGGTGGCTCCAGTTTAAGGGATCCTGGATGCTGAAGGATTACCTGGACTGCTCTCCCCACCCTGCTCCAGAAACATGAGCCAGGGGTGCCCAGGTATCCGGGCACCAAGGGAAGGGGAGCCAGGGCTGGGTGTGGACTGCAGGGACAGCACTTACCCTGGCCAGCTCCTGGTTCTTCTCCTCCAGCTGGGTCTCCAGCTGCCGGAGGTGCTCCTCGATGCTCCCGTGCCTCTCTTCTGCCTGGGAAAAGCAGAGCAGCCCTCTCGGGTGATGCTCCCCAAACCCAGGAGGGCCTTCCCACATCCCTCCACCCATCCCTCCCAGAATGCAGCGCTCTCTCCCACTACCTGCCTCCCTGCAAGGGCTCGCTGTGAGCCCAAAGCAGCCCTGCCAGCACGGTGACAGGAGCTGGAGGTGCCCTAAGCACCATTCCAGCACCCAGGAGGGGCAGGGATGGCCATACCCACCCCTCCTTCCAGACCCACACCCTCCAACATCCAGCCTGCTCCTTCCCCTTCCTCATCTTTCCAGAGTGGTTCCAGCAAAACCCAAAGGCCCTCCACACCAACAGGGCCATCTCTGCCTTGCAGAGAGGAGCTGAGGGAAGGGAGCAAAGCCCAGGTATGGAGGACACATGGAGGGCTTTCCAAGTGGTGCTTTGTCCCTGCGGCCACAGGGATGGCAGAGGACAGAAAAGCCACGGCTGGGAATGAGAACGGGGTGCCCTGCACTGCCAGGGGCTCCACCACTGCGGGCTCCTGCCCTCCCCTTTGCCTCTGCACCCAGGTGCCCCCTGCCCCTTGCCTTGGTGAGGGCAGCAATTCTCTGTGCCAGCTCTGCTTCCACCTCGGGCAGCGTCTCCGCCTTCCGCATGGTCTGCTGCAGCTTCTGCTCCGCCAGCTCCAGCAGCTCCTGCAGGTGCCGAGCCTTCTCCTCGCACTGCGGGACAGCCACGGTGGGGGCCTGGCACCAGGGCCTGCCCACCTCTCCCACCCCCACGTGCCCGGGGGATATTTGGGTCTGGCGTCGGTACCTGGCGGTGCAGGGACTCCTTGTTGGCCAACTCGTTCTCCAGCTTGTCGTTGAGGTCATGGATGGAGGTGGCCTCTCGCTGGGCTGCCAGGTAGCGCTTCTCCAGCGTGGTGATCCTCTCCTCCATGTCCTCTTTCTGAGCCAGGGCCTGGGGAATATCACATCCTGGTCTGTGACCAGCACCTTGGGAATAACTGGGCCACCCTGGCTCCCAGAACACAGGGAAGCCCCTGTTTCAGGCAGGGATGAGGGACAGGAGAGTGGGACAGAGACAGAGAGTCAAGCAATCCCAGGAAAACCTTCTAGCAAGGACACAGCTCAGTGCCCCAGATCTGCTTGGGACCTCAGGGGAATCCTGCTGGGGGACTTGGCAACAACCTCCCAAACTGGGGAGCACCCTGCAGGACTTCCAATCCCTTGGCAGCCTGGAAGCTGCTGGGAAGGTCTCTGGCCAGGGCAGAGCAGGAGGCAGTGGCTCACCTCTCGGAGGTCCCTCTGGTACTTGCTGCTCATCTCCTCAGATTTGATCAGGTCCTTCCTGGCGGTGCCCAGGTCCTCCTCCAGCTCGGCGACGCTGGCGGCCAGCGCAGAGATGCGCTCCTTGGCCTGGACCACCTCGAAGTTCTGCTTCTCCAGGAGCTCCTGCAGCTCCACCACCCGCCCGGCCTCGTCGTCCGGGTGCACGGAGCCATTGGAGAGACGCTGCAAGAGGGAAGGGGTGCCAGGCTGCCCCAAAGCTCCCGGGCTCTGGCACTGCCTGCAGCCACACAACGGGGCAGTGTGGCCATGCAGGGACCTGGTGAGGGGGTGGGAGTGGAGACAGGGGGCTCTGGGACCCCCTCCAGCCAGGGATGGGGCTTCCCACAGACACAATGGAATAGGGATGACTGAGGGCTTCCCAGAGCACCTGGTGGAAGCTCCCCCTGCCCATGGCAGAGGGGTTGGAATGAGATGGTCTTTAAGGTCCCTTCCAACCCAAACCAGTCTGGGATTCTAGAATTTCTGGGAAGCAGAGCCCACAGGAGCATCGTAGCAAAAATTCCCCTCTGCTCAGAAATGGTCTGTCATTTCCATGGCATTTCCCAGAGGGTTGGACCCATGGGGGAGGGAGAGAGGTTTCCAGCACCCTGGAACTGTAAAAAGGGGGTTGGAGAAATGAAGGCACCCCCTGGGCATGGCCAGAGCAGGCGTTTCTGGGGCTCTCACCTTCCAGGGAAGCTTCGGTGCTGCTTCCTTGGGCTCATCCCGCTCACCCGCCGGGGCCTCCCGCACAGCACCTTGCTGGAGAGCTGCCACCTGCATGGGACAGGGAGCAGGTCATGGGACACAGCAGGAGATGGGCCACAGGGGAGGCTACTCCTGTGTCCTGCTGGCTTCCTCCACTGCCAGGCAGAGAGTGCCAAGGGCTGGGAGGAACTGCAGTGATGGGCACTGCTTGGGTGACATCTCCAGTTTTGAGGTCACTGTTGGGACCATCACAAGACATTGAGATGCTGGAGGGTGTCCAGTGAAGGGAACAGAGCTGGGGAAGGGGCTGGAGCAGCAGCAGAGGCTGAGGGAGCTGGAGGGGCTCAGCCTGAGAAAAGGAGGCTCAGGGGGGACCTTCTCCCTCTCCAGGATTCCCTGACAGGAGGGTGGGATGGGTGGTGGTCAGGCTCTGCTCCAGGGAACAGTGACAGGAGGAGAGGGAATGGCCTCAGGCTGTGCCAGGGGAGGGGCAGGTTGGATATAAGGAAATTTCTTCATGGAAATGGTGGTCAGGCCCTGGTGGAGTCCCCATCCCTGGAAGGGTACAAAAAACAAGCGGATGCGACACTTCATTATATGGTTTAGTGGCCTGAGGGTGTTTGGCCAAAGGCTGGACTCGATGGTCTTGGAGGTCTTATCCAACTTTAGTGATTCCATGGTTCTAAGAGAAGAGGAAGGCAGAGGGGCTGTGAAGGTGAGCACTGAGAGAGGTTCTCCTGGTGAGCCCTCAGCGATCTGAGTGCTGCATCCCAGCCTTCCCAGCTCAATTCCCAACTAGTTTGCAGACAGAGAGACAGAGAGACAGACTCCAAACTCTGCATCAAGAGCAGGGGACAGACACTGTCATCGTGTCCTGCTCTGATGGGGTAGGATGGGGAATAGCCCTGCAAGGTGAGGGACCTGAGAGCCTGGAGAAATACCATGAGATTTATCCTAGGAAGTGGAAAGAGGAGCAAAACTTGGCCAGGCCAAGGGATGGCTCTTTCCTCTGGGCACAAAATTCAGGAAGGAAAACAGAGTTAATGTCTCTCCAAGAACATCCCATCCCTGGAAGTGTCCAAGGCCAGGCTGGATAAACTTGGAGCAACCTGGCCTATGGAAGGAGTCCCGGCCCATGGCATGGGGTGGAATGGGATGGGCTGTAAGGTCCTTCCAACATAAACATCTCTGGGATTCTGGGATTCTAAGTCGAAAAGGGTTGGAGGTTGGGGACAGCAAAGTCCCCATTCCAGGCTCCAGTGAGGAAGGAGAGGGGAGGTGCTCAGAGCAGTGAGGTTGGGTCTCCCCTGAGGGAAAATTCCAAGTGACCCTTAGCCCCCTGAAATGATTCAGATTCAGGTTGGGTTTTGTCAGTGAAATGAACTTCAAACAGCAAAAGAAGAGGGGAAACCTCTCCTTTGAGACAAAGGGTTTGGGGATCTTTACAAGGTTCCCTCAAACACACACAACCCTTCCTGTAAACAGCAAATTGAGAATAAAACCTCCCACCAAAACCACCCAAACACCACGTCTTCCATTTGAGGTGGCATTTGAGCAAAGTCAACCTGAATTCACCAAATGCCCCAGGCAGCAGCCCCAGCCCAGCAGCTCCAGTGCCCCCAGGAGGGCCCAGGGGCACTGCCCAGGTGCCCCTCACCTGCCGATGGGCATCCACCAGCTGCTCCTCCAGGGTGGCCACTCGCTCCAAGGCTGCTCTCAAGCGTTCCCTGACCTGCAGGAGTGGGAAACAACGGGAAAGGCCATCACTGATCCATGAGGAGGATCTAGGCAAGCTCCCAGCCCTGGCTGCCAGCCAGGCTCAGGTGGATTCACAGGCTCAGGATCATCCATGGGGGAGTGAAAGTGTGCTGGAGAGGAACAGCGTGGGCCAGCTCTTGGAGCTCTATGGCCAGGACAGCCTGGACAGCCAAGGAAGGAGATGTTTGAGGCAAACGAATCAGGAGGAAAAATCATAAAGCAAAGACTGACCCAGGGTGCCAAATGCCAGCACCCACCACCACCCCATGACTGATGCAGGGAAGGTCCCAACAGCCTCAAACCCGCAGCAGCCCCACCAGCTCCCAAGAGCAGCTTTGGGACATCCAAGCCCTTCCTCCTGAGGGACCCAACATCACCAACCCAGCTCAGGACATGGCACGGGGGTGGGAGGGAGGCAGAGGACTGGGAGAAGGTGGGCCCTGGGCAGGACAGGCCCCACCAGTCAGTTTCACCTTTTCATCCAGCGCCTTGTGATGCTCAAAGAGTGACTTGAGTGCCTTGAGCACCTCGACCTCACTGGAAACCCCAGATGGAGACTGGGCTTGACGCTTGACCACGGTCATCCTGAGGGACCGCTCATGCCTCGACACCAGGCACTCCAGGTGCTCCAGCAGGAGCTGCAGGGGGACAGAGCGAGGGGCTGTCACCAGGTGTGTCCCACCCTCCCCAGGACAGAGGAGTGGCAGAAGGGCTTCCCTGCTTACCCGGGTGTTGTTGCGCTCGGCCTTCAGCTCCGAGATCTCCTCCTCCCTCTCCAGGAGCTGCTCCCGGCACGCGCTGAGCTCCCGTGTCAGCGTCGCAAACTCCTGCGGGGATCGGGGCCGTGAGCAGGGGAGGGCATGAGGATGGAGCCAGCAGTCCAGCACCTCTGCTGGGACCTCCAGTGTGGAGCAGCTCCCATCCAAACCCAGCCAGAGAGAGGGGATCGTCAAGGAATTGAACCCAACCAGTGAGAGGGGAATGTCAAGGACTCAAACCAAATCAGTTAGAGGGGAATGTCAAGGAATCAAACCCAACCAGTGAGAGGGGAATGTCAAGGAATCAAACCCAACCAGAGAGAGGGGAACGTCAAGTACTTGAACCAAACCAGTTAGAGGGGAATGTCAAGGAATTGAACCCAACCAGAGAGGGGGGAATATCAAGGACTCAAACCCAACCAGAGAGAAGGGAATGTCAAGGACTCAAACCCAACCAGAGAGAAGGGAATGTCAAGGACTCAAACCCAGCCAAAGAGAGGGGATCGTCAAGGAATTGAACCCAGCCAGAGAGAGGGGAAAGTGAAGGACTCAAACCAAACCAGTTAGAGGGGAATGTCAAGGAATTGAACCCAACCAGAGAGAGGGGAACGTCAAGAAGTCTGTGGAGAAGCACATCCCAAGTCACATTCCCAGCCTTGGACAAAAAAAGATGTAGCATCCCAATATTTATCCATTTGATTTGGTGTCCAGTGACAAAAGAAGCTGCTCTACAGCTCCAGAGGTGCTTGCTGGTATTAAAGGCTTCCCAGTCAAGACCACCAGCACGTTCTCATTCCCACTGTCCCCTTGATGCAGCCCAGCAGAGTAACCACCTTGGGGCATCCCATGAGGTTAAACTCACTACAAAGGCACCAGGGTGAGTCCCCTGGCCCTCAGCCGGCCTCTGCTGTGGCCTCAGGACCTGGAATCATCCCAAACTTCCTTCCAAAAGAAAGCAAGGCCTGCCCCCGTCCAGCATGTAGAGCTCCATCAAGCTCCTTAGGGAGCACCCCCAAGCCCCAAATTATTCCAGTGAGAGGGATGGGGCACAGCAGTAGACATGGCAGGTGCCCCCAGTTCTTGATCCTGTCACCAAGAGGTGACACCCAGCAAGGAAGAGCCATGCCCAGAGCGACGCCAAAGGAGAGCTGCACATCCAGCACATCCCATGGATGGCTCCTGGGAAACACCCACCACCCTTGTGGCTGTGCCAGAGGGGAGAGGAAATTCCCTCTAGAATTCCTGGGATGCAGGAGGGTTCATATTCCCTTAAAAGTGAAACCCCAGCACCTGAGTCTGCCCAGGAGCACCTCCCACTTCTCCCAGTTGCTCTTTCAGTCCCTGAGTGGTGCCAGCACTGGGCAACGTTTTGCAGCTGGGATTTTTAAGGGTGAAAAATGCAAATGTGGAAACGAGTCATGAATTTACACCAGTTTCACAGCGTTGTCAAGAAGAATTTTAAAAGGCAAAGGGTTTCAGAAGAAGCTGAGAAGGATTTGATGGAGCATTAACAAACCAAATTTCCACTGGGGCTGAGAGCTGTTTTACAGCATGAAATTCTCTATCATTTTAATTTTCAGGTTAAACAAATAAAAACCCTTCAAACTGGAGCGAAACATCGAGGTTTAGGTTGAACCAAATGCTCTGCTCAGCTCTAAGTGAAACCTCCTGCAGCAGCTGAAGCTCCAAGAAATCAAGAGGTTTTTCAGCCATGTTTGTCCCAGCCAGGTTTTCCCTCTCCCTTCCCACCCCAAACCTCTCGTGGTGCCTGGGGATGGACTGGTGATGCTGAGACCCCACAATGTGGGGGAAGGGAAGGAGTCACTGTCCCTATAAACATCTCCTTTTGTGTCCCTCACCTGCCACCCCTGGCATCCTCCCTCTGGCATTGTCCCAGGGCTTGAGTTCTTTGGTTCCTTCTCAGACCCACCCCTGTCCCACCCCTTCCACAGGGACCCCTCCAGCCTTGAGGTCATCCCTGTCCCCAGCCCTTCCCCAGGGACCACTCCAGCTCTGGGATCACCCCTGTCCCTATCACTTCCACAGGGACCCCTCCAGCCTTGGGATTACCCCTGTCCCCATCCCTTCCCCAGGGACCACTCCAGCCCTGGGACCACCCCTGTCCCTATCACTTCCACAGGGACCACTCTAGTCCCAGGATCTCTCCACCCCTGGGATCACCCCATCCCTATCACTTCTCCAAGGACCATTCCAGTCCTGGGATCACTCCTGTCCCCATCCCTTTAACAGGGACTCCTCCATCCTTGCAGTCACCCCTCTCCCCATCAGCTCTCCCCCAAATCTGCCACAACACCCCAAACTTCCATCACCAGCCTCTGCCATGCCCAGGCTCCATCCCACACTTGCTCCCAGCCCATCCCACAGCTCCCCATGTGCAGTGACTCCCCCACTCCAGATCCTGCTCCTCTGGGAACCTGCTGTGCCAGCCCAGCCCTTCCCAGAGACGACTTCTCCCTGCCTGTGGGATCCCAGCTGAGTGGGACCCCAGCTCCTTGGGATCTTGGCTCAGTGGGATTCCAGCTCAGTGGGATCTTGGCTTGGTGGGACCCCGGCTCAGCTGGGATCTCGGTGCGATCCCGGCTCGATGGGATCCCAGCTGGGCACAGCCCAGCCACTCACACGTGTATTTTCTGCTGGGTTATGCAATCGCTCCGAGCAGCTCCTGAGCATCCCTGCGGATTAAAGGCGGGCTGGGAATGCCGGCGAGAGGCAGCAGCAGCAGCGGGGGGTGCCTGTGCATCGCTGGCTGCTACAGGGTTAGGGCTATGTCACTGCCCCGACCGCGAGGATGCCAAGAGACAGGCGGCAAGGCTTGAGGAGCTCAGGAAAAGCCTCCCGGCAGCCGTGCTGGCCCCGGGAATGTCCTACAGCAGCCCGGGGTGGGGACACATCGGCTCTCCCAGCACCGGGGCAGGAACTCTGCGGATCCAAAGCCCCCAAATCTGCCCTGCCCCACGACTGGCAGGGAAAACAGGCTATGGGCACGGATGGTGCCCGCTGGAGTTGAGGGGGCAGTGTGGGATGGATGGGAGAAGGCGTGGGGGCAGCAGGGGAAGGGGGTGCCACGCTGGGCACGGGGATGTGCAGGGCTGCACTGGGGTGGGCAGAGCGCACAGATTGTGCCCACAATGAGCCTTTCATCCCCAAAGAGGGGATTAACAGGAAGAAAATCCGCTGGAGAGAGACAGGCAGCCCCCGCTGCGGCCAGCCCGGCAATAGCCGGTCAGCGGGTCACACACACTGCGGCTCCGCTCCTGGCGCAGCACGGAGCCCCTGCCCACCCATCCCCTGGGGCTGCCCCTTCCCAGCCCATCCCCTGGGGCTGCCCCTGCCCACCCATCCCCTCGGGCTACCCCTTCCCAGCCCATCCCCTCGGGCTGCCCCTGCCCACCCATCCCCTCGGGCTACCCCTTCCCAGCCCATCCCCTCGGGCTGCCCCTT
>JAWWEW010000073.1:271724-298215 GCA_035583185.1 Anabacerthia variegaticeps
CCACAACATCCACATCCACAACATCCATGTCCATATCCACATCCACATCCACGTCCACATCCACACCCACACCCACATCCACATCCACATCCACAACATCCACATCCACAACATCCATGTCCATATCCACATCCACATCCACGTCCACATCCACACCCACACCCACATCCACATCCACATCCACAACATCCACATCCACAACATCCATGTCCATATCCACATCCACATCCACGTCCACATCCACACCCACACCCACACCCACATCCACATCCACAACATCCACATCCACAACATCCATATCCACATCCACATCCACATCCACATCCACATCCACATCCACATCCAGACACTGAGCTGCCTCTAGTATCCCATTATGGATTTGTTCCTCCCACAGCCAGTGGGGAACTCTCCTACCCCATGGATCCAGAAGTGATTATTTCTGGATCCTGCCACTGCAGCTTCCACTGCAAAACCACAAGTCCCAGGAGAAGCCCAGATACTGGGAAAGCCCATCCCTGGTGTCAGGGCAGCTCCAAAGGTTTTATTCTTCAGTTCTTTGCAGCACTTTCTTTTTCATCAAATGAGGCTTAAAAAATCCAGGAGATATTCCATTTATTGCTTAGTGTGTTTTGGTTTTTTGTTACTTAGGTTTTATGCAAAATAGAAGTTTAAATTCTACCATTCTCAAGTGAAAGGATGAGAGAAAATGATCAAGTTGAACTAGGAGAGGTTTAAATTAGATATTAGGAAAAAAGAAGTGTTCCCTGAAGGAGTGGTCAGGCATTGGAGTGAGTTCCCAGGGAGGTGGTGGAGTCCCTGCCTCTGGAAGGGTTCAAGAGGCATCTGGATGTGGCACTTGGGGACACAGTTTAAGGGTGACTGTGCTGGGCTGATGGTTGGACTCGATGATCTTGGAGGTCTCTTCCAGCCTGGATGACTCTGGTTTGTGGTGCCAGGTGAGGAAGCCAGGCCCAGGCTGGGCTTGACACCTGCTGTCTTCAAGCCTTTCAGGGCAGGAATTGTGTTTGGTGAGCTCCAGGCACCATGATGTGCACACAGGGACGTGGACACAGCAACACCCACACAGGCAGGGATGTACAGGCAGCTCCTGCCCTCCAAACAAGCATCCCCTCCCTTCTGTCCCACCTCAAACCCTGGGATTTCCTCCATCCCCCAAAAGCACCGGCAAATCCCCCATTTCCAGCTGCCTCTTCCCAGCTGGTGGGTGACACAGAGCACAGCAGAGCTCAGCACTTCTCAGGCACAGCTGCAGCTCCAACCAGTCACTTTCCAGGGACCTTGGGGACACCGGGGTGAGTGACAGCCCAAACACCCCCCACGCCCTGCCGTGAGCCCGGGGGGCACACCCCGAGCAGGGGTGTTGGGGGGCTCTGAGCTCACCCACAATGGGCTGCTTGGGACTCTCAACCCTTCAGCTGCCTCTGCCAGAGCCACCTCGGTGCTGCTGGGCCTGGGTGTAGAGGGGATGGGGGAGAGGCGTGAGGATGCGAGGAGGCAGCTGGGGAGCTGAGAAAGCAGGCACTGCAGCTCCAGCCCTTTGCTGGGTATTTTTAGTGCCGTGGGGCTGCCAGGCACAGACTGGCTGGGAGCAGCTTTCTCGCCAGGGAAAACGTGCTTGCTTTACTATCCCTCCCCCCTCTACCCCAAAACGATGCTTTTCCCCACTTTTTGGGCTGGAAAGCAGCAGTCTCTCACTGCCCACCTGGAGAGGCTGGTTCCCAGTGACACTGCCCAGATGTGGAGCAGCTGATGGAGAGCAGAGAGGGGGGGTTTTGCCCTTGAGCTGATTGTTTGCTTGGCTCAAACCTGGCACCCGTGGGCTGCTCGGTGCCAGGGAGCACCCTGGCTTTCCCTTTCCAATAATGGCGAGAAGCACACCCAGAATTCACCCACACACCGAGGACAGAGACAGTGTTTTCTCTCTGAACAGCTTCACTCTCAGCTCAGCCCTGACAAGGGAAAGCAAAAGCCCTCCATGGCTCTGCCAGCAGGATCGTCACCCCAGCAGGCAGCTGGTAAAGAGGGCTTAAGGCACACCTTGGAGGCAACACGCTCACAGGGATTGATCAAGCCCCCAAAAACATCAGTTTGATCTTTTCTGCTCCTGGAAAATCCTCGCCAGCTGCCCAGGCTGGCACAGTCAGGGTGGCAGAGCCCACACCAAGCACCCCTTGCTTAAAGCTCTCTGGAATGAGGACAGATTCCCCTCCACCAAACCAGCCAAAGATGGGGTCCAGCACTTAAACCAACCCCTTCCCAGCCAAATCCAGGGGGAGAAGGATGGTGATGCTCCTCCTGCTGTTGTTTTTTCCTTGCAGGACTGTTTTCTCCACCCCTTCCCTGCAATGCTGCACTAGAAGTGCTCACAGGGACAAGCTGCAAGTGTCATATCCTGACATTCCCAGTGAGCTCATTGGGATCACTGTTCCTGCAGACAGACCCCAACAGGAGTCCCTCCCACCATCTCTGAAGTCAGACACCACTTTGGAGCAGCCAAGACATGTTGAGATGCTGATCCCCCGCATCTGTCCCAGGGAAGGTCAGTCCTGACCCCTGAGCAGTTCAATGCCTTGTGGATGGCACAGCAGGAACATCCACCAAGCAAGGAGAGCACTTCCCATCTCAGTGGGAGATGTGGCAACTAGAAACTGGGAAAAGGGAAGTTATTCCTGCACACAAGACAAGGAAGATGCTGAAGTGCCCTGGCTTGGCAGTGGAAATTGCTGTTTTAAGGTAAAAATGGAAATGTTCACCTGCAACAAGTCTTGGAGAAGCCTTTGTCACATGCTTGTGTGGGTCACGGGATGGGATTTCACCTCCCAAGGCATTTCTGCCCTGAGACTTCAGGAGAGGAGCTGCTCATGCCACAGTGTCCAAGTGTCTGCACTGGAGACAGCCAGCTGAGCTCCAGCTGTGCCAGGAGCTCCAGCCCCAAGGGTCCCTCTCCATCCCTCCTCTGCTCCCTCCACCCCCGTGCTCTGCCACAGACCCCTATCCAGGCACTCCCCAGGTTCCTTCCCTGGCCCTGCTGCGAGATGAGCCCTCCCCATCTCCCCACCCTGGGGGATCCATGGGGGAAAAGCTGCTTTTTGAGAAGAAAACCAATCTACAGACTTTTCTCCAAGTTCCCACATTTACTCCCGGGATATGCTGTGGCCTCCAGAGACCTCCAGTCCCCTGAGAAGGGCAAAGAGGCTCCAACTTTCCCTGGGGCCCATCTGGTGCTGGTGCCTCCACATTCCCTAGCACAGCCCCGCCGCCGGCAGGGGACCGCGCAGATGGCACCTGCCTGGTGCCAGGGCAGCCTGTGGCCAGGACACCCGGGGAGAACAAGGGAAATGAGGCATTCTGGCGAGAAGGAAGGTGCCAGTTTTTAGCAGGGAAGGATGAGATCCCCGTGCCAAAGGGTGAGATGGATTCGCTGAGTGGGATCCGCCCTGGGGATGTGGTGGAGACCTGGGAAAAGGTGCAGCGGTTCCTCCTCTGCCATCCAGGCCTGGGAAGTCTCCACACCTGCAGCAGTGTGTCCTTTGCCCCCAAGGGGACAATGTCCAACTTGTCCCATGCTGGTGATGGAATCTTGGCAGAACAGGACATTTGGGAAGCATCTGCAGGTTTGGACCCATCTCGGAGGCGTTGGGAAGCAGTGGGTGCCCCTAAAGCACGGGGGCAGAGGACACTGCAAGCAATAAAGGGCAGCTACTCCCCATTTCTTACCTTAAAGGACCTGCTTCTGCCCCAAAGGTTTGCTCCAAACCCAAACAGCAGTTCCCAGCCCAGCCCTTGCTCACTCCTGCTGCTAAACCAGAGGAGAAACCGTGAGGAAAAACGTCCAGATCTGGCTGTTTCTTTGCAGGGAGATGCAAGCCTTAGTGTTCAGCTGATATTTATACTTCCCAGTGGGAGGGGAGGCATTACACACCACTTCCAGAGGGTATTTTCAGACAGCCACCTGCTCCTCACCATTGTGCACAAACACAATTGTTCTGCAACAAAAAGCTCGGCAGACGAGGAGCCGAAATCTCTGCCGGGTCCTCCGGCACGGGGTGCTCTGTGGGGAACACCTCAAACCAGTCACAGATGGCAACTCACAGCACTGTGTCACCCCTTGAGGGAGTTGGAGTGGCCTGACTCAGCTCCCTGTTCCCAAAAAGGGCCACTTGTCTCCCTTCTGATCCCAGAGGACGGTGGAATCCCAGTTTATCCCAAGGAGGAACCTGGCTGGGCAGGGCTGTGGAGACACCAACACACAAAGCCCCTGCCTTTGCACCTTGTGGGGAGATGACAGATGGGAATGAGCCTTGGAGGGGCTCCAAATGGAGGATCCCTCTGACAAGTGGGATCCCAAAGCCTGGCCAAGAGACTCATCAAGCCCAGGTTCAGCTTTAGGCTTCACCTCTGGGTTTGCAACAGCCAAAACCAGGGATGGGAGGAGAGAGGATGGACCTGAGGATGCTGCTGAACCCATGAGGATCACAGTGGGAGCATAGTGAGGGTGCAGGTGAAGCACAGAGATATGGAATAGGGTCACCATAACAGCAGGATTTCACCATGGGGACACCTGCCCCAGCTGGCAGAAGGGGTTCCCCCAAACCACTGGGAACACAAACCAAATCTCCCAAATCCTGTCCCCACAATCCCACCTGGCAGCATCACTGAAATGATGGGACTGCAAAGCTGGAGGAATCCCCCGTTCCTTCAAGGGAAGAGAGGTTGGGAAAGCCCTGTGTGCCATGAGCCAGACTCCCTGAAGGGAGGAGATGGACACCAAGCTCCCATCCTTCTGCCAGGATGGGATCTACACTCAGATCCACCCACAGGGACAAGGAGTGGCATGAAAAGCAGAAGAGCCAAAGTGCTGGTTACAATCATTCCCTTTGCCAAGAGCTGCTCTGCTGCCCTGGGGGCTCATTAATCCTTTTTTTTCAGCAACTTTGCAACCAAACCTCAAATTCTTTGCTCTGTTAGGCCAAAGTCACAGAATCACACGATGGCTGGGGTTGGAGGGGACCTGTGGAGGTCACCCATTGCAGGATCACCTGGGGCAGGTGACACAGGGACGTGTTCAGGTGGGTTGGGAATGTCTCCAGAGAGGGAGACTCCTCCACACCTTCCCTGGGCAGCTGTTCCAGGGCTCTGACACCTCCATGGGAAGCAGCTCTTCCTCACATTGAAATGTTGAGAGTCTTTGACTTCTCCTTCATTCAAGGTTATTTTGAACAAGCAGCAGAGGGAAGTGCAAGTGCCCCAGTTCCTCCAGAAGCAGCACATCATTGTGACCCAGCCCCTGGATGAATCTGCAAGGGAAGGTGAGCTCTGGGAACCCACCAACTGAGCTAGTTCCCAGCCCAGGGTGGATGCAGACCCCCCTGAGAAGGAACAAGGCATGGGGAAGCAGTCTACAACCACGGGGAGAAGATCATGTGCTTCTCACAGATGTGGCAGCCCTGCAAAAGCCCCTCACCTCTGGGAAAGTGAGGCTTTGTGCCTCAGCCTCCTCACGAGCAAGGCACAACTCCAGTGGTGGCTGAGGCTCCGAGGGATGGCTGGTGATTTTCCATGATTTCACTTGAGGTTTTGCCACGGGTACATCCCCCCCACCCCCCTGACACTTGTGAAGAGGAGTTGTCTCATCTGGGAGCCTGTTGGCCTGGAGCTGGGGCCTCCTCCTCGCTGCCAAAGCAGCCCCTGCCCTGCTTTAGTCACACACCAGGAGCACTTGCTGGTGCTAATTTATTCAGCGCCGAGGGAAGAGTCACCAGCTCGGAGAAGAGATGAGCAAATCTGTGCCACGGGTGCACCCGAGCCCTGGGAAACGGTGCAGAGGTGCCTCCTCACCCCCCCTGTGCCCTGGGACCCACACCCAGCTTGTTCCCAGCCCAGGGGACAGGGGAAGCTGCTGCTTGGGGGGAAACCCTGTGCAGACACACCGTGTGCATCTCCTGGCACAGCAGCCGCTCCCCGTGAGCACCTTCCAGGCCTCCCAGTGCCAGGGTTTCCACCAGGGCATCTCTTCCACACCCCAGAGCATCACTCACAGCCCGGGCACAGCCCCCTGTGCCATGAGCCCCTGCAGTAAGAACCACCCCCACGCCCCTGCTGCACAGCTGCCCCTTCCCCACGAGGAAATCTGGCTGCCGACCCCACAAATGGGGAAAAGGAAAGGGGTTCAGGGAGTTCCCCGTGGTCCAGAGTGAAATCCTGCTCCCTGCCCCTCTCAGGCAGCTCAGCAGCATTTTGTCACCACAGAACCCCACACTGGGTTGGGTTGGAAGGAACCTTAAAGCTCATCTCATTCCACCCCCTGCCATGGGCAGGGACACCTTCCACCAGTCCAGAATGCTCCAAGCCCTGGCCAACCATCCTTTAGCAGACTCTAAATTATGGGTGTGATGAGGAAGAGCCCAGTGAGGTAATGTGGAGTCAGATAAGAGGCAGACAGGCCTTTCAATGTGAAACATGGGAAGAATTAGAGGGTATTCAGAGCCATGGGAATGCCCAGTGCTGCTGGCTCCAGGTGGGACCGTGGCAGGCTCAGGAACACATCCCTGCATCACACAGGGTTCTCCACCTTTGCAGTCCCATCGTTTCAGTGATGCTGCCAGGTGGGATTGTGGTGGCAGGATTTGGGGGATTTGGTTTGTGTTCCCAGTGGTTTGGGGGAATTCTTTCTGCCAACACAACCTGAAAGGGAACAACAACGGTCCTGGAGCACAACCCACACCAAGGGGAGGCCTCCAGAGCTCAGCAATTCACCATCAGCTACCCCAGCACACAATCTGATCTGCACCCCAACCCTCCTCGAGCTCCCCATCCCATCTGCAGACAACCCAGGACTCCCCAGACCCATCAGGATGTCGCTTTTCTCCACTCTCCCAAAATCCTGGAACTTTTAGTCCTTCCTGTTTAAGAAGAGTGGTGACATCATGGCTTGGACATTGGATGACCCCAAGCAGAGGCAGCCTGGATAGTTTTGGTAACTCAGGACCCTTCTGCTCTCTCTTCCCTGTGCTAAGGAACCTCAGCTAAGTCCTGCAGAGCTCCCACTGTGGTGGGCAGTGGGACACCAGGGAGATTCTCTGCTCCAAGGATCACATCCAGAACCAGCACAGCTCTGCAACATCCACAGGAGAAACCCCCAGGACACACCCCAGGCATCTCCACCCCCACTGGGACACCTGGGTGGGATGGGATCTCAGGGCTGTGGTCGCTCAGCTCCAGGTAGGACCAGGTCAAAACCTGCTCTTCCTCCCAGGCATCCTCATGCCAGGGACAACCACGACCTGCCCTGGCCAAGTCAGGGTCCCCTGGCACCTTGATGTGGTTTGGAAGAGGGGGATGAAGCCAGCAGAGGAGCACAGAAGGCAGGACTGGCCCCAGTAAGGAGCAGGCAGAGAAGGGGACAGCCCCAGTCCAGGCTGGAATTTCCCTGCTGCTGTCCCCACAGTGCCACTGTCACCTCCCGGCGCCTCAGCCCTGCCACCCACCACAAGTGACAGGGCACGGGCGGCAGCAGCAGCCGTGTGGGGACATCTGAGGACAGTGACATTAAAGGGCGGCTGGGGGCAAGGCACACACATTGCAGCTCTGCTCTGTCGAACCCCAGTGGAGCAAGTTCACCCTCCACATGCAACACCAGCCCCTGGAAAGAGCCCCCCAGGCACCCCCAGCTCCCAGTCCCAGTCCCAGCTGCTGGGAAGGGCTGGAGAAGCTGGATGGGCTGCAGGAAGAGCTGCAGGAAGGATTTATCCTGCCTTTTGAGCCTTGTTTCTTGCCACAAGGACTTTCTGGGGGAGCTCTGCCCCTGCACAGCCCCAAACACCAGCACAGAACATGTTCCAAGCCCTTGGTGCCAGCAATGTGGAGTGTCCTGAAGATGCTGTGCTTTGAGAACTGAGTTGAGAGGGAAAATCCACGTTTAGGAGAGTGGTGGCATTAGCTCAGCCCTTATCGGGCATCAGAGAAGCCACAGAAAGCACCTCAAAAATAGCCTGCCATGGAAAAAGCTCCATTTGGAGCTCATTCCTCTCAGATACAGTTTACAAGGAAGACAGAAAGGTATATTATAGTCCAGTTCCCTCAGAGATCCCAAGTACTGGAGAAGCTCAGGAAGAATAAAACAAGCTTTTTTGTGACTGCCAGGAGCTGTGTCAGACCCAGCAGGGAGCTCTGAGGGCTTCTCCCAGCCCCAGCAGCCCCTCCTCTCCCTCTCTCTGCATTACCTGGCACATCCCTATCCCAGGTAGTGATGCCCATGGTTTAGGAGGCAGAAAGGTCACCTCCAGCAGGCTGGGCAGGCAGGGCAGGACGGGATGGCCTGGAGGGCACAGCAGCCGTGGGCACCTGCCAGTTCCTCTCCCAGAGTGGTCCCAGCGTGCCTGGGTCTGGCTGAGCCACCAGGGCTGGGGGTCCCATCCCACCTGGGAGCCTGGTGTGCCAGTGGGGAGGCATGGGGGTGTCTCAAGGCAATGTCCCCTCGAGGTGTCCCTGAAGAGGCCACTGAATGTGCTGGCACTACAGGGCATCCAGGGATAAGTGAACAAGCTCCAGCCCGTGTTGTCAGCGTGCCCATTTGGGGATCCTGGCACCTATCCATGCATGCCCAGCACTGCCTTCATCATCCCTCTGCCCCAGCACCTGACCCAGGGATGCTCAGCACCACCCTGGACAAAGAGAGATGGACCAGATGAAACAGGATGCCCCAGCACTGCTCCCCTGGGTTGGGGATTTGAAAAAACAGTTTCAAATTGAGGGAATTAAGACCAAACTGCTCCAAACAGCGTGGGTGGTTTGCAGAGGGGTGGCAGCTCCTGTGTGTCAGCAGAGCTCTGCTCTGAGCATGGATCATCACAAAAAGCAGCACTGGGCATTAGTTCAGCTCAATTTCCAGCTCGTTCCCTCTTCAAATGTCAGCTCTGTGGAGCCCAGCACTGCAGTGAGCCAGGCACAACCCCTGCCTGGCACTGAGAGCTCCTGCCCTTGCCCCCACTGTGCCTCCCACAAGGTCCCCCAGCCATGCCCAGCTCACCCAAAAGGGTGGCCCCGACCATGCCCTCATCGACCTGGCCCACGTTTGCACCCATCACCCCCAAAGGGCATCCAAAAAGCACCCACCTCGTTATGCCCCTCAGCACCAAGCCTCTTGACCCAGCCTTGTGTCACTTCCCCAGCACTTTGGGGAGCTCCTGCACACTCTGAGTTCACAGAATCCCAGGATGGCTTGGCTCAGAAGGGACCTCAAAGCCCATCTCGTTCTACCTCCTGCTGCCTTGCATTAGCCCCGTCCAACCTGGCCTTGGACACCTCCAGGGATGGGGCAGCCACAGCTTCTCTGGGACACCTGAGTTGCAGCAAGTGGCCCTGCGGCCAAGCACTGGGACAATCCCACAAGCCACCCCAGGAGGAGGTGAGAGCAGGATTTGGCTGATGCATGTCACTAGGAGAGGAGGGACACACGTTTGCAGCTCATCAGGCTTTTAAAGCAATTAAATGTGGGTAAATACATCGGTGCACGACTGGCTGGGGGAGACACAGGCGTGGTGGTTCCCAGCCTGGTCCCACTCTTTGAGCACTGCTCCTGTGGCCACTCAAAAACATGGTGGCCACGACTCCTTTAAAATCCCTGGAGGGGATGGAGGAAGGGGATGACCCAATGTGCTGGAAAACATCTGCTGCCTGAGCTGCCCCTGTCGTGCACTGTCTATTAAAAGCCAACTGCACATTAAAGCTCATGAGGGAAAAGGACACAGACGGGGTTGGGAGCCCCTGTCCACACACAGGTCCAGCACAGCAGCTGAGCCAACACCTTCCACAGGGTTTGGTGAGCATTTTTGCAGGACAGCTTTAAATTCCTGCCTTCTGTATGACAAAATTCTGGACCCTGGGCATCCTCCAGTCCTGCAAACATGGGGCCAAGCAGAACCCAGCAGTGGCTGAGGGATGGATCAGCCCAGCCCCCCCGTCAGCAGTGGCAGGCTGTGCTGCTGCAGCCCCTCCAGGGCAACGCAGGGAGAAAAACCAACATGTGGCAGGGCTTGGTGGGATGCTCACCCGAGCAGAAGTGGCTCCCTGCCCACCCCCCATGCTGTGCCCTCCTCCTGCCTTCCCAAGTTCAGATGCTGCCTGCAGGCACCAGCCCACCTGAGGTGACCTTTACCTGTCGTGTCAATCCCAGGACATGGGCTGAGTGATGTTCAGGATGTGAACACCTGAGAGACAGAGCTCCCTGACCTTGTCTCCTTTGCTAAATGCACCAACTGATCTTAACCAGCTCTGGAAGGGGCCTGGTTTGGACAGACACCAGCCCTTCCCTGCTGAAATACAGCAATTCCAGGCCAGCTCATCTGAGCAGGGATTGCTGCCGGGTGTCACCTCCCACCACCCCCCTCAGGACCTTCAGCCTAAGCAGACAGAGCAGCAACACTTCCCTGATGCAGAATTCACCCAGTGCAAGTGCTCAGAAGGATTGAATCCACCCTGGATCCAACACACTGAAGCTGGAGGTGGGATTTCTGTGCCTTGCCCTTTGCAGAGGGTTTGGTCCTGATGAAGAATGTGGTGACCTCTGGGCTTGATGAGCCTCAGGCAGCCCTGGGTACACATTAACACCCACCCTGCAGACCTGCCATGGTAATGGCACAGCAGGAGATGCTGTCCAAAGACCCTTTCTCCCCTCCAACATCACAACCACCACCTTTCAGCTCCCTGGACCTGCTGAGAGCTGCCAGCCCAGGGGTAACTCCAGGGCTGGGCTCACATCCAGCTCCCTCTCCAGATGTGGAGTGAACCTGAACAAGGCTCCTCCTACACTCAAAGCCACCTTCTCCCAGGCACTGAGTCCCTGTGGTGGCACCTTTGGATGTCCAAATCTTGCCATGCATGGAGCAGTCATGGGTAAGAGCCCACCTTGCTCCCAGCTATCAAAGGATTTCCAAAGGGCATCAGCCAAGACTGAAGGCTGAAATAAGGGCTAAGTCTTCCAGAGATAAGGTGGAATTTAGCTCCTGAGGCCCAAGAACCAAACCCCCTCCCAAGCTGGGTCTCACCATCTCCTCTGCCCTTTGCAATACATGTGGTTCTCCTCCAGCTGCCTGGTCTGAGGAACATGGGAGAGGACAAGGGTTTCTGGGTCAGTCCTGCCCTCATGAGGGGGAACAGATGGGTTTTCTGGTGGGACTGATGTTCTGAAAAGCAATTACACATGAAGACATCCCCAACAGACTTCGTTGTGCTCTGGCCCAGAGCCCAAGTCATCCTGGGTTTGGATTTTAATTAGCCCCGTTTTGGTATCTGCTCTCTCTTCCCTCCAGATAATGATTTAATTATTACAGACATGTCTTCGAATTAGCAGCTTCCTCAGCGGATTATTCAGCTGGGATCTCCTCATTTACAGAGCCCAACTCACCACCACCACAAGAGAGGCTGGAGAGAACAAAGGAAAACCAAAAGCCTGCCTGGAAAGCCACCCACACAAGCAGGGGCACCTGCCAAGCCCTTCTCCTACCTGGGGACAATCAGCATCGTGCCTGACCATGGTGGCATCAAGGCTGGCCTTGTCTTCCCACCATGAAGCCTTTGCACCCAGCAGAGCATGAGCAGGTGGAGAGGCCAAGCAAAGGGAAGGGATGCAGGATGAGCTGGGACATGGAGCCACCTCTGTGCATCCCCCTCCAGTGGGATCCCACGTTTGGGGATCCCCCCGGGGAAGGGAGCCCGTGAGCTGGTGAGGACTCTGCTCATTGCTGGACCACAAGTGTCCTTGTGCCCTCTGTGTCACCCAGCAAGGCCCCCACACTGGGAAGGGCCAGAGGGGAGGTGGGACAGGCTCCCTGTGCTGAGCCAAATCTTTATCAGCACTGGGCAGGGGCCACACTGAGTCTGAGAAAAGCTCCTGATGATGAAGACTAAAGAGAGGACAGCACAACGGGCTGCCCAAAATAAACACCAGAGGTAAATGCGAAGTGGAGGACATGGCCCAGGGAGGGGGAAACCATCAGAGTGCAGCTCTACAACAGGACTTGGTGCCAAGAGCAGGAACTGACTCCAAGAAGGGCCAAGGCCCTGGCTGAGCTGTCAGGCAGGCAAGTGAATTCCTCACTGACACCTCTGGGCAGAGCACCCCAACACTCCAGGAATGCAGCAAAGCCTCCTCCCCTAACCCTAGCCCTAACTCTAACCCTATCCCTAACCATAAGCCTAACCCTAACCCTAACCCTAACCCTAACCCTAACCCTAACCTTAACCCTGACCCTAACCCTAACCCTAACCTTAACCTTAACCCTAACCCTAACCCTAACCCTAACCCTAACCCTAACCCTAACCCTAACCCTCAGGCTGGGCTGGGTGAGGAGGGCACACACTCCTGAGGTGCCCCTTTCCTTCTGAGGTGCCCCATCCCTGGCTGCAAAGGGAAAGGAGCTCCAAGGACACCCCAGGAAGCCCTTTGGTCCTTTTCCACCGATGTATTTGAACTACCAGCTCCACTCCCAGGAAGCCCAAGACCTGGCTCAGCAGCAGCAGCACCACAAATCCCCACGTCACTGCCAGGGAAGCAGATCTGCAGCAGCCACAGGGAAAGCTCTGCTGCCTCTCCCTGCTGGAGCAGCGGAAAATCTCCTCTGGCTCCTCTGTCACTGCAGTTCACACTCCAGCAGATCAGCTCAGACCAGCTGCAGCTCCTGCTGCTGCAGGAAAAGCCCTCGAGCACAGCCAGGCGTGAGTGTGCGGCCGGAAACACAGCCCAGGCCTCCCAAACCCCAGCCTAACCTCACATCCGTGAGGCTGCAGCAACTCCCCTGCTCTGGATCCCTTCCTGAACTCAGGGAAAGCAAAACCAGTCAGGTGATGTGGCCTGTTATCCCAGCTCATGGGCTGGGGGATACAACCCTGTTCCCCTTGTGTTCCCACTGGGAACGACAGCCCTGTTCTCTGGGTGCTGAGAACACCACCCCAGCCCACCCCAGCCCACCCCAGCCCCTTGTACCATGTCCCTGTGGGGCATGACCTGGCCCTGTCCCCCCAGCAGCCCCCAAACCCCACCAGCATTCTGAGTTCTCCATCCCATCAGGTTTGCTGAAAGACCAGCACACCCAAGAGCAAGAGGGGGCAGAGAAAAGGCCATGATGAAAGAAGCCCTTTGGTTTAATTTCCTTAAGAAACCAGGCTAAAGAAGATGGGAGTGGAAGCGACACACGAGAGAAAGGGAGAAGGATTTTCATTAACCCGATCAAACCTCCTGGAATATGATAAGAGGCAATGAGAGACACCTCCCCTCTGGCCAAGGACAAAGAAAGCCTTCCTAGTTATGAAGAAGAGCAAGAAAATTGGAGTAGAAGAAAGGAAATGACTCAAAAATGGCTGAAATGTCAGATGTTATTAAAAAGCCTTCACCTGGAGAGAAATAATGACTGATGAGAACAGGGAAGCCGAACACATGGAGAACAAGCAACATGGGGAGCACGCACCTGAGAACAGCTCTGCTCTGCCCTGAAGGCCACCCTGGTGACTGCAGGGGTGGGCTGGCTTCTGGAGGTGTGTCTGGGGCGAAACTCGGGGTGCTGGCAGTGAGGGTGACAGCACTGCAGGTGACAGCAGCCCAGGACAGCCTCAGAGCAGCGAGTCCCCTGCGAGATGCAGTGAGATCCCTCCACATTTTGCAGCCTCCCTCCAGAGCCATCCTGGCTCTCCTGCCACCCCTGGGCCACACTGCCACCGTGCCACGGTGCCTGCTTGAGGACAGCAGCGTGGATGTCACCTTGCTTCTCCTTGGGGCACCAGCAGCACAGCCAGAAACACGAGTGGAAAGGCAACTCGAGCAGTGGCATCACCCTGTGAGGGGACAGCCCTGAGCCCCCAGGACCACCCCCAGCCCGGGAGGAGCTGAGCTGGAGCATCCCCAGCCCACACTGGCCCCATCACTGGGGGATGGCAGAGCAGGGGCAGCTCCATCCCAGCCAGGGCCAGGCTCAGGTCACGCTGCTCTTGCTCTCCCAGCGCTGGCACAGCCTCCTTGGTGCCCTGCCCTGCCCTGCCCTGCCATCCCTCACCCTGGCACCTCCCGAGTCCTGCAGGCAGGAGCAGATTCCCTGCACAGCCCTCCCCTCTTGGCAGGTCTCCACTGCCTTCCCAACCACCCATGAGATGCTTTTGCACACCAAGCCCCTCGGAGCCCAGGGGCACATCCCCTGCTCCTCTCGGCTCCCCGAGGGTGAGGACACACCCTGCTTGGCCCTCACAAGAGTCACTTGTTGGGGAAGAATCAGCAGGAGCCAAAGCTCACGTGTCTCCTGCCAGAGCAAGGTCAACGGTGGCACCAAGGCTGGACTCTTTCCAACCCACACCATCATCTTCAGAAGAAGATACAGAGACAATAAAGCCACCATCACTTCAGCATCCTCCTCCCCCCAGTCTGGACCAGCTCTGCCCCTCCAGCCTGCTCTGGTTACTGGTGTCACCAGTACCTGTCCTGAGCCTGGGAGTCCTCACAGGTTTACAAGAGTTTTGGATCCCACCAAGCACACTCAGCAGCTGCCTCAGAGTGGATCAGCCTCAATCCAAGCCAGTGGGCATGGAGAAGGGCAAAAGGAGGTCCCAGCTGCCCCAGAGACTGGTTAAACTGGGTGCTCAGAAGCACCTCCTGATGAGGGTTTAGTGGTGGTATCAGGTCAAAGTTGGACTTGATGATCTTGCAGGTCTTTTCTAATCTTAATGATTCTTTGAGTCTTTGACTCTGTGATTTTGGGGATAAATCCTTCAAACTGCCAGGCTTTTTGGAGAACAGACTCAGGTGAATGTCCAGCTCATGAGTGACTACCCATGGTCACTCTCCTGGTGGACATACCTGCCCTGAAGGAAAAGGGGGAAAAAAGCCCCTGGTGAAGGGAGATCCTTCTCCTTCCCTCTCCACAGCAGTTTTTTGGCAGTTTGAGGCACACCAGGGCAAAGCCCATGTGGAGCCAAGAGTCCTTGGAAGGAGAAAGTCCAAGCAGTGAGGGATGGAGGACCTGCCACATCTCCGTGTGACAGACCAGGGTGGCACCTCCTTGTCCCACCCCATCTTGTCCCACTGGCATCTCCAGTGATTGGATTTCCTGTGAGTTGCAGCAGAGAGAGGAGGAAATCAAACCACCCACATGGCATTGGTTTCCTCACCTTTCCAGCCTCCAAAACAGATATTGTTGTGTTTATAAGGCTGGGGGAATTATCAGCTCTTGTGCCCATGGTTTGGCCCCCAGCAGGGTGAGGCACTCCCAGGTATTTGCCAGCCCTGTGCCCTGAGCCTGTGCCCACCCTCTGCTGCATTTACAGCCTCAAAATGAACTTCCCCAGCAGTAAATGCATTAATGCCACGGAGATGGAGAGAGGAAAATCCAAATACCTTCAATCCAAAGTCTCCTAAGGAAACACATCCTTTCAGAGCATCGTGTTTTATAGCTCAGCACCTCCCAGCTATGCTGAACTTCAGTTTGCTCATCCACTGCACCCAGCTCTGCTCCCAAATCCCCTGCCAGTGCCACAAAGCCACTTTGTCACTTCACCCTAAGGTCACAGCATGTGACATCAGCCCTTGGCTTCATTCATAGTCCAAGTGATGAGCTCTCCCTGCTCTGCCACAAGCCAGTAAGGTCAAGAGGCTGCATTCTGGTGGAGAAAAGAGCCTGCTGGCTGCTGAGCTACACACCAGTCTGCCCAGTGCCCTGTAGGAACTGGGAGCTGTCACTGAAGAGAGACCCATCAGTCAGTCCCCTTCCCTGTATCCCACATCTCAAAGCCAGACATGGAAATGTAAATTAGATCTTTACAGGGAGCATGGACCAGACACCCAGGACACACGGGGATGGTTCCACAGCTCCTAAACCACGTAGGACACCTGAGCATCCTCGTGGGTGATGCTGCTGTTCCCCTCTGCTCTTCTCACCACAGGGACAGCTCAGGGGCTTGGAAGGCTCCAGTGAGGGGATTTTGGAAGAGCCTTTCCCATGCTCTGTGCTGAGATGGAGCTGCCCTCGCTGGTCGCTGCCAGCACATCCGGCCCTGGGAAGGTCACCAGCAATGAGGGCACTTTCTTTGGTGGCCACTGAGGGTCCAACTTTTCAGCGAAAGAACAAATTTTGGGGGGTATTTTGTTTGATGCTCCATCAGGGATGAGCTTTCCCTCCTGCACCCCTGATTATTAACACACACCACAGAGTGTGAAAGTTAACAATGCCCATTTAACCCCCAGACCGACCCAGCTGCTCAAAACCGCTGACCAAATCCAGCGGGCAGAATTCCCCCTCTGGAGCACAACAGCCGCCCTGCAGCAACACTTCAATAAAACATGGTGGCTGTACAATAGCCAAGTCATTTGAGACTGAAAGCACTGGTATTTTTAGGCAGCAGGAGGACGTGTGGGAGCGATCTCCAAGTGCAGGCTGATGCCATTTGCTGCAGGGCAGTTCCAAGGAGATTTATTGACACGGTGTGCGATTTGAAAGCGACACCGGCGCTCCGGAGAGCCAGGCACGGAGCAGCAGTGCTGGGGCTCGTGGCAGCTCCACTCTGAGAGGCAAAATTCCCTTCTGTACGTGTAAACAGCGAGGACAGGCAGAGTGAAAGCCATTTCTGTTTGCAGGGATGCTCTGGCTGCCAACTCCAAAAATGGCCACTGCGAAAGTCTGCTAACTAAACTAACTAGAAGCAGATGATCAAAGTGAGGGAAAAATGCTCTTTTTTTTTAATATGGCAGCCCCAACGTGTTGGCAGTAATCAAATGATTATCATCCAGGTTCTGATGCTGGGGAGAGGGAAAGAGAATCTTCTACCACCACCAAACACAAGCTGCTCTCTGGGTGGCACATCTGGAGGTCACACAGGTAACAGCAGCAAAGCAAACCCTTTCTGGATCTGGGGTCAATGGAGAGACAGCTCAGAGCAGGAGAGAGGAGCCTTCTGGCTCCAAATAAACACTTGATGGGTTCAAATAAACACTTGATGGGTTCGAATGAGTTGTCATTTTATTGTGCCCATGGAGAGTGGAGAGCCCAAGCCCCTGGGAGGGTTGAGGGAGGAGTAGGTTCTCCATGGGATGTTGGCAGGGACCTCAGAGACCCTGCTCCATAACCTGTGTCCCAACAAAGCTCATGGGCACTGTCTCCAGGTGCTCTGGTGCTGGAGAGGAGCATGGACAGGCACATGGGAATCTCCAGGATTTCACCCATCTACTCCCTAGCACAGCCAGATCAAAGTTTGGAAATTTGATTTGATCAGCTCTTCATGGATCCTTTAGGGGCTTGTGTTTGCTGCTCCTCTGCCCCCACAAAACCTCTGGGAACCCTCCCCAGCCTGTCTGAGCCCAAATTCCTGGCAGGCACAGCCCTTCCTGTCCCCAGGCTGCAGGAGATGTGGGGATCAGGTCCCCTTGGCCCATCCTGCAGTGCATGCACGGTCAGACATTGCCACTGGTGGTGCTCCCAGTCCCACAGGAACTGTGAGGGTGGCACGGGGACAGGATCTCTGCTGGAGCTGGCACCTCTGCATGGGCATGCAGCTGGCAGTGATCCCATCCCCAGCCAGGGTGGCAAACACATCACCAGCACAGCAGGATGGCAAAGGCAGCAGCAGCACATCCCAGTGATGCCCACCCTGGCAGACCCCACCATCCATGGCCAGAAACCAGCTGTGGCAAAACCAGGATGCCCCATAGAAACAGTCTCTTGTGCAGACACAGGAGAAGAGCAGGATCTGGCTGTGCCACCCTCACACTGCATTCCCACCACCCCTTCCCAAGAGTAGGAGCTGTTTCACAGCATGCCAGGGAAAGCCAACCCAAGGAGGAGACACTGAGCAGCAGCACAGCCACCTCATCCTGCAGGGAAACCACCCCAGGCACCTTGAAACGATGCTGTGGCCAAACGAGCCTTGAAACATCCCTCTCCAAATCCAGGTGTCACCCATGGACACCTCAATCAAGCTGGGTACTCCTTGGGGTGAGCAGGAATTTTGACTCACAGAGCTCTCCACCACACCAGGGACACAGGAGGGCACAGTGTCCCCTGGCTTTGGTCTCGTCTGAGGTCCCTGGGTGGGCTCACAGGACACCGAGCACCAAGGTGCTTCCTGAGAGCTCCATTCCCAAAGGAGAGCATCCTCCTGCAACCTCAGGCAGAGAAATCACACTCACACAAGGTACTTGTGTGCTATGTGGGACAGTTTGGGACCAGAATAACTTCCCCTCCTGGCTGATCAGAGTGTGAATAAATCACACACGGCCAAAAATAACCCCTGGACATTTTTTGACTCCTTCCTGTAAAACAGTTTGGGGGGGATGCTTGAAAGAAGCCAAGATCGAGTCAGTAGAGCTGCCAGACACTGAATTACAGGCCAGATGAACTGGATTGTGGACTTTGTACAAGCCCATCTATCCCCTCACTGCCCAGCACCATGAATATCTGCACAGGGAACAGTTGCAGGCACCACCACCAAGCCTATTTAAGTCATGATTAAGAGCCTGAGATCAGGTTTATGACACCTGTGTTAATGCCACAGCAAGGCTATAAACACCTTCCCAATTTTGGAAGCCTGGAAGGCCAGGCTTTGGCAGGAGAGGATCCATTTGAGGATTCACTGCACTAATGAGGCTGTGGAAAAGCGAGAGCTGGGCTGGCAGTGGGGCTGAACATCCCTCTCCCCTACACTGCAGCCACCCAGTGCACAGCCCAGCTCCTGCCTCTGGACCCCTGTGGGTCACCCCAGGGCTGCAGCACATCCCTGCTGTGCCAGCACATCACCCACACCGGGAACGACACCGGCCAGGGATGGAATCCCACCCGGAATTACGGAGAGAATTCATTTCTGCCAGGAACGGGTGGAAAGGAGCTTTAAATCCAAGCACCAGGTGGCTGGGCAGCGATTTCGGGCGGGGGTCCCTTGCCCTGCTGTCCATCGTGCCCTGGCCAGGGATGCTGTGCTCTCCGGGAGGCTGGAAGAAGAGTGGCAGGCAGGAAGAGCCTCCTCCCCTGCTGCACATCCCCCGGCACCGCGCCCGCTATTTAAAGAACTCTGCTCTAAAGATGCCCCTGTCAGCATCTCACCTCCCCACGGAGGAGCTGCGCCCGTGCCCTGGCATTCCCTGGCACTCCCTGGCACTCCCTGGCACTCCCTGGCATGGCACTGCCCCTGGGACCCCCGAGGGGCTGGGCACAGCTGGATGCTGCGGGGGACAGCGGCACCATGCAGCAAAAATCCCTGGGACCTGCCCTCTCCTGGAAAGCGCTGGCCAGCAGGCTGGGGGAGCTGAGCTCTCAGCAGACACTTGTTTTCCTCCTTTTTTTCCTTCTCCTGGTTTTTTTTTGGATGCAATTAGAGGCAGCCACCCAGCCGGCACCTCCTCGCGCCTGCGAAGAGAAGCGTGGCAGGAACTGAAAACCGGGAGCTGGGGGGAAAAAAATAAAATAAAATAAAATAATCTGCATTTCAGATCCATTCCAGCCTTGTCAGTCCTGCAGGATTACAGAGCTGGAGGCCCACAAGCTGCTTTGAAACACCACGGGGAAGAGGCAGGAAAGGAAGGGACACATGGAGGACAGGGGGTCAGTGTCCTGGCCAGTGGGTTTTGGGGGAGGTTTGGCACCCAGATGCTCCTGTGGGATGGGAATTGCTGCCCTGCCATGCCTGCATGGGGCCTGAAGGGCAGCAGGGCTGCTCCAGGCTTGGCCTTGCAGAGAAGGGAGAGAAGATGAGTACCTGCTTCACTCACAGAATAGCAGAACCACACTGGTTTGGGTTGGAAGGGAGCTTAAAACTCATCTCATCTCATTCCACCCCCTGCCATGGACAGGGACACCTTCCACTAGCCCAGGTTGCTCCAAGCCCTGTCCAACCTGGCCTTGGACACTTCCAGGGATGGGGCAGCCACAGCTTCTCTGGACAATCTGTGCTGGGGCCTCACCACTGTCTGAGAAAAGAATTCCTTTCTAACATCTAATCTAAATCTCTCCTCTTTCAGTGTGAACACATTCCCCTCATCCTGTCACTCCAGTTCCTGATGAAGAGCCCCTCTCCCTTCCCTGCAGGGCCCTGCAGACACTGGAAGGGGCTCTGAGGTCTCCACACAACCTTCTCTTCTGCAGGCTGAGCAGCCCCAACTTTCTCAGCCTGGAGAACATCCTCATCCTGCAATGAGTCAGAGGGTTTTACCACTTGCCCACCAGGTTTGAACCTGCTTGACCACAGCACAAGAAGAAGCAAAATCCAATTACACCAGCACAGCTCTTTTTAGCAAAGAGCCTTGAATCATTTTCCACGACTTCTGCTCCAGATGGGCCCAAGCACAGACCTGTCCCCCAACACTGCAGTTGTTCCATGTGATATTTTCCCTTCCTGCCTCCCAAATGCCAACCCGTGTGAACACACCCACACGTGCACCCACCTCCAGCCTCTCAGCGGCGTCTGCTCACAGAGGAGGCCTCCAAGCACTGAAAATTCCCAACCACATCCCTCAGGAGCCTGGCCAGGGCTTGGACCCACCTGCAGAGCCCACACCAGAGCCCTCAGGTCCCTCACCCCACACCTGGTGCTTGGCATTTCAGGGAAAGCATCTGGGAAGAGCAGGGTTGTCTCTCTGGGAGGAAAGCTGAGCAGTGGATCCAACATCTTTCTTCACCAGTTAATATTCCAGAGACCTCCCAGCTCACTTTTGGGAGCCATCTGGGAAACCTCTGGCTCACCAAAGCATTGTTTTGGAGGAAAGTAACTGTAAATTAAGGTTTCAAGGTTAGATAAAGATTCCACTATCTTTCTGCTTTGCTGGAAAACCTGAAATGGCACTGCCCAGGTGGCAAATGGACATCCATGCCAAAGTTCCTTCCCTGTCCCCAGAGTGGAGCCCTCCAGACACACTTCCAGTTGGGACCAGTTTGGGTTCAGCCCACTCTGAGGCTCCAGGGCTGCCTCCCCCAGTTCAGTGTGAACTCCCACCTCCAACACGGGGTCAGGTCCTTTCCCAGCACCCACTCGCAGCCACCATGTGCCCCCTCAGCACACCAGGACACCATCAACTCACACTCAGCCTCCCCCTCCTCCTCCTCCTCCTCCTCCTCCTCTTCCTCACACCACCATCCTCATCCTTGTCCTCACCCCAGTGGGAGGTGCCTGAAAGGACGAGGCTTGAAAAAAGACCCCTCAAAGGTACAGATGAGGAGGGTTTCAGGGTGGTTTTTACTCCTGACATTTTCTGAGACAACTGAGACAGGCAGGAACCCAAATCTGCAGGAGGTTCAGTCCCTCAGCACCTGCACTTCAGCTGCTGCTGGGTGCCAAGGCACAGCTGGGCCAAGCCACTGGTGCAGAGCAAGATCCACTCGCCACAAAGCCAGAAAGCTGCATGGAGAGGGTTGAGATGCTTAATCCCACATCTGCCAACCCATAGCTGAGCTGGCCACTCCACAGAGCTGGATCTGTCCATCAGTCCCAGCACTGGTGCCTCAGGAACCTGCCAGTTTAGGGCTCCCCCACCCTCCAGTTGGTGACACAAGTCCCGGACAACCTCTGGGCTGTCTCCTGGAAAAGAGAGGCAGGAGGAGCAAAGCACCAGAGTTGGGAAGGCACCTGTGCACCTGAGCACCCCTGGGTGCCAGGCAGACAGCAGCAGGAGCTGTGCCCTTGGCTCCCTCACAGACCTCCAGGGAAGTTCCCAGAGATCAGTCCTGTTTCTCAATCAGCACATGCAGATCGTGATGTCCCTAAGAACACAGGGGCCTGAGACTCCCAGGCCACCAGAGACGCAAAGACACCAACTTTCCATCTCTTCTAAAGCTCAGGCAGCATCACAACCAAGAAACTCCCAAACCACCCAGGCACGTTCACCCAGGTCCCAAACTCCAGCTCACACCTCGCCTCTGGACCAGCTCACACTCACAGAATGGCTTGGTGGTATCAAACCCACCAGGAGAACCCCATTCCAGCATCCAGCAGATGGTGGCAAACGAGCTTAAACGAACACTTTGCCAACCCCAACTTGGCCAAAACCAGGGCGTCCCCAGAAGGGTTTGCACAGCTTTAACAAAACCCAGCTCCCTAAGCCAATTGCTGTTATAATGATGCAATTTAGGGGATAAACAAGCCCTTAAAGGCTGGTTATTCAGAAGAAAACCGTGGTGTCTGGAGGCAGCTTGCCATGGCTGCGATGAGCTGGCCCCAGCTGAGAGAGGATGCAAGCACAGCTGGAGCTGGCCAGGCTGGCAGGATGCTCCCTGTGCTGCTCCAGCCCTGGGCACAGTGGTCAATGCCCAGGCTGGCCCAGCTTGGGGAGCATTTGCCCAGTTCTGAGCTGGACCAGCCTGGCAGGTGCTGAGTTCCATGAGCATCTCTCTGTGTGGCAGCATCCCCACGAGCTGGTCCAGCCCAGAGGTCGGTGCCAGGCCGATGCTCAGAGGGGCTGGCACAGCACAGAGCTCGAGGGCAGGAACAGCACTGAGGGAGGGGGGATATGGCAGTGGGAAATCAGAGGAGCAGAAGGCCAGGGTAGGACCAGGTCCCCCAGCATCCCTGCCCTCCCCTCAGCATAAGGAGGCAGCTGCGAGGTGGGGAGTGCAAAGGGACAGTCTGGGGGGCTGTCGGGGGCAGGGAGCAGCTGAAAATCGAGGAACCCCCTCCCCACTCCTGGGGTACAGGAATCATTGCCTTCCCCACAACCGTGCAGCCCCTGGGGGCGGATGTGCCCACCCTTCACCCCCTGCCCGCACAGCCAGCAGGGATGGAGCAGCACATCTGCCTGGCTCTGCCCCCTGCTCCGGGGCCAGCAGAGTTGGGGGCACATCATCCCCCCTGGCTCAGATGACCAGCCTGGGGGTAATGTCAGGGCACAGCAGGCGCCCCCCCAACCCAGCTCGGGGGTGAGAATGGCAATCCCCGGCTCAGATTCAACCCGAGGAAAACGGGGGAGTTCAGCACACCCCGACTCGGCCACCCCCTCCAAGGAGTGCCGGGGTGGAAGACAAAGCCCCCCGGAGGGAGCATCCCCCGGGCAGAGCATCCCCCGGGCACGGCAGGGCTGAGCATCCCTCACCAGCACCATCCCCACCCGGGGGCAACGGGGAGCATCCACTTGTGGGGAGGGGGGAGCACAGCACCCCGGGGGGCTGCTAAAAGGGTTGAGACCCCCGAGCCCGACACCCCCGGGGGGAGCAGAGCACCGCCACGGGGAGGCGAAAAGGGCAGAGCTGCCTGAGTCCAGCACCATTGCGGGGGGAGCAGCATCCCCTGGGGAGGGGCAGAGCATCCTCACGGGGTGAACAGAGCATCCTTTCGGGGTGAACAGAGCATCCTTTCGGGGGGAGCAGAGCATCCCCAAGGAAGAAGCACAGCATCCTTTCGGGGGGAGCAGAGCATCCTCTCGGGGGGGAGCAGAGCATCCCCATGGAAGAAGCACATCGTTCTCTCGGGGGGGAGCCGAGCATCATCTCGGGGAAGGGAGGAAGCAGAGCACCCACAGGGGGAGGCATTTAGGGATAGAACCCCCCAAGTCCAGCCCCACTGCGGGGGGCTCAGCATCCCTTCCCGGGGGGAGCAGAGCATCCCCGGGGCGGGTAGACTAACGCGATCGAATGCTGCGGGTCCAGCCCCGCCGGGGGGGCGGGGAGGAGGGTGAGCATCCCCCGGCCGGGCCCGGCGCGGGGTGCCGGTGTCCGAGCATCCCCCGCGGCCGCGGCCCCGCCCGCACTCACCGCCCGCCGAAGGCGCTGGAAGCCGCCGCCGCCGCCGCCGCCGCCGCCGCCCCGCCCTGCCCGCACTCTGCGTCAGTGTCCCCGCCTGCCCACCGCGGGCCGGGCACGCCCCGAGCCGGGGCCACACCCCTGGACCATGGACACACCCCGGGACACACCCCTGGCCCATGGACACACCCCCGGGACACGCCCCTCATCCATGGACACACCCCGGGACACACCCTCGATCCATGGGGACACCCTTCATCCATGGACACACCCCCGGGACACACCCTTCATCCATGGACACACACACCCGGGACACACCCCTGATCCATGGGGACACCCCGGGACACACCCCCGATCCATGGACACACCCTTCATCCATGGACACACCCCCGGGACACACCCCTGATCCATGGACACCCCCCTGATCCATGGACACATCCTCGGGACACACCTACGGGACACGCCCCGCAGGTGAGATGGGAGGGGCAAGGAGAAGTTTGGCGTCAGGAACATCTTTGGGGGAGAGGAACCCCCCTGGGAGGGACAGCAAACTCTAAAGAGGGGCAGGAATCACCCCAGGGGAAACTTTCCGGGGGGGCAGGATCCCCTGGGAAGGGATGGAACCGCCCTTGGGGGACAGAAACCTCTGAGAGGGGCCAAGAATGCCCCTGTGGGAGCAGAAATCTCTCCTGGGGGACAGGTTCCCCCCTGGAGGGGAGGGCAGGAATCCTCCTGGGATGGGCAGTAACCTCCTTGGGGACTGTTGAGGGGGTGATATGTCAACCCTCCTAACTTCAGGATGTGCAAGGCTGGACCATCATCCTTTGCCACCCTGGCACCCTAAATGGGATTTGAGACAGAGGGTGCCCAGGAACTGCAACGGGAGCATCACCCTGCCCAGCACAGGGGCATCATTAATAAACAATTAATTTGGGGGCTCTGAAAGCACAGGGCACTGGCACAGCCCTCAGGACCCTTGCCCAGCCCTTTGAACATGGGCACAGCAGCTAAAGAAAATATTCTGTCTAGTCCCATTAACTATTAAAAGTCACCAGCTGGAGGATCCTGGGAGAACTCCTGGGGAACCAGGACAAGCCCTGGCAGGGGGGTGTGCCGGAGGTGGGGACCAGAAGTAGAGAAAGGGACACTGAAATCTGCCAAGGGCTTCAGGGAACCAGGATGAGGAGGTCACAAGGATTCGGAAATCCTAAATAACCTAAATTAGAATTCCTAAATAAGAGTTGTGAATAAGCTAAAGGGTTTTTTTCGGTGTTTGGGAGAGAAAGAGGATTTGGAGACTGAAGCTTCACGAAGTGGCTGATAAAGTTCCAACAAAAGGAGGAAAACCAAAAGAGACTGAAAACATCCATCTGGGTCACCCCAAAGTCAGCACGTGCCATCAGAATATCTTATAATGGTTCTAAGGGCTTATTTTCCTGATTCCAAAGTGAAATATCCTGCTTGGAAAAGAAGCTGGGAAGGGGAAGAGACAGTAGTTTTAGCTGCTAAATTGAGTTATCCTTAATATCACACAATGTATGAAATATTTCACGAGTCCTTCGGGATGAGGGATGGGAGGAGGGAGGACTCGTGCTGGGGGTTCCAGCACTGGTATCCACAGAGATTTTCCTGATGGATCTTCCCTGCAAACATCTACTGTGGACTTGTGGCTTACAAGTGGATACTACCGACGCAGTGGATACAACTGCCCCGTAACTCCTTGTGACACTCGTGGCCATCTGTGATCTCCAACTCCCCACCCCTCTTACTGGGAGTGAGCCCCCTGAGGTCCCCTGTTACTGGGAGCACTGGGAGAGAGGGATCCCCTGAGGTCCCCCCATCACTGGGAGGACTGGGAGGGGGGAACCTCTTTAGGGCCCCCTTTACTGGGAGGGGGTAGTTCCTTCACCGATCCCCCTTAATGGGAGTGAATCTCCTTTACTGGGAGGGGGGATCCCCTCAGGGATCCTCATTATTGGGGGGGGTCCCTTCAGGGACCCTCCCTACTGGGAACACTGGGGAGAAAACTCCTCAGGGGGACATGGTACTGGGAAGACTGGGAGGGGGGGAACCCCTTTAGGGCCCCCCTTACTGGGAAGACTGGGAGAGAGGGATCCCCTCAGGCCCCTCCTTAGTGGGAGGGGGCAGTTACTTCACAGACCCTCCTTACTGGGGGTAACCCCCTCAGGAGTCCCCACTACTGGGAGGACTGGGAAGGGGGATCCCCTCAGGGATCCTCATTATTGGAGGCAATCTCATCAGGGACCCTCAGTACTGGGACGACTGGGGAGAAAACTCCTCAGGGGGACACATTACTGGGAGGACTGGGAGGGGGGGCCCCCTTTAGGGCCCCCCATTACTGGAAGGGGGCAGTTCCTTCACCGATTCCCCTTTCTGGGAGTGGGCCCCCCTCAGGACCCCCATTACTGGTAGCAACGGGAGTGGCCCCCCTGAGGATCCCTGTTACTGGGAGCACTGGGAAGGAAACCCCTCGGGGGACACGTTACTGGGAGGACTGGGAAGGGGGGGATCCCCTCAGCGCTCCGTTACTGGGAGCACTGGGGGTGTCTCTCTGTGTTCCCCTCCCGTTACTGGGAGCACTGGGGGTGGATCCCCTCAGGCTCCCCCCGCTACTGGGAGCACTGGGGGTGCATCCCCTCAGCCCCCCCTCCCCATTACTGGGAGCACTGGGAGTGGATCCCCTCAGCCCCCCCTCCCCATTACTGGGAGCACTGGGGGTGCATCCCCTCAGCCCCCCCTCCCCATTACTGGGAGCACTG